>JAWZYV010008973.1:0-282724 GCA_038373885.1 Cheiracanthium punctorium | reverse complement strand
ATATTTTATAGATATTATGCAAACAATAAATGAAGCTAGACTTAGACTAGGCTGGGACTTCCTCTCAATAATCCCCCAGTTTTTCCCAACTGTCTATTGAGTCATTTCTTCCCCTTTTTTGGAAGCTATGAGGCAATGGCCAAGTTTTCTCTTTCGTAGTTGACAATTGTCTTCCTTTTTCGGGATCATTTGAACCCATTTTTTTTGTCATAAAAATGGGTTCATTTTGTCATAAAAATGGGAGAGTTTAAAGTTTAGGCAAACTTAAAATGCCTACAAGTGGTATTTACTATACCCCATACCTGTTTGATGGTACTGCTGTTTCACAGCTATGGTTTTCGAAATTTTCTACACACTACACACTTTTTTACATTGCCTTTACACTAAATAAATTTACTCCATTTTGCCAACTGCATTCTGCCAACCATTTTGCCAAGTTATTTTCATTCCATTCACTTTATGCCATGCAAGCCAAAGCCATAAGTATTTGCCAAAGAAAATGAATGTCAGCCATGTTTATACCATTTTGTTTAATTATATTACTACTAGCTGAAGTACCCGTTCTTCGCACGGGAATGAATGGACTTTTTGATATTACGATTTGTGGTGATTACTATTCATTGTAATAAACAGATATAGCAAAGTGGATATCGCGTTATATTGTGTCCAATAATCATGCATACCGAATTGCAAGGCAATCGTTTGTACGGTGCGGAAGGCCATGCGGCGTAGCGCAATCTAGTGGCGAGTTTTAGCAAAACGGATACGGCGAAAATATTTTTCGCATTCAGATATCAATGTATACGAATTTTCATGATTATCGGCTGGACAGTCCTGAAGTTCATGTGTTGACGCGACATCTAGTGGCAAGTTATAGGAAAATGGATAGCGCCAAACTCTTCCCCGTGTTAAAATATCTATGTATACCTATTTTCATAGCGATTATTTGCACAGTCAAGAAGTGATACACTGCAGGGCCATCTAGTGGTTCAATAAAGTAATAATTTGCTACAGCGCCGTCAAGTGGCGAGTTATAGCAAAATGGATAACGCCAAAATATTCTCATTGTTCAAATAGCTATGTATACTGATTTTCATAGCGACCGTGTTCAACTATCTATGTATACCAATTTTCATAACGATCCTTTGCACAGTCAAGAAGTGATACACTGCAGGGCCATCTAGTAGTTAATTAAAGTAATGATTTGCTACAGCGCCTTCAAGTGGCGAGTTATAGCAAAATGGATCACGCCAAAATATTCTCATTGTTCAAATAGCTATGTATACTGATTTTCATAGCGACCGTGTTCAACTGTCTATGTATACCAATTTTCATAACGATCCTTTGCACAGTCAAGAAGTGATACACTGCAGGGCCATCTAGTAGTTAATTAAAGTAATGATTTGCTACAGCGCCTTCAAGTGGCGAGTTATAGCAAAATGGATCACGCCAAAATATTCTCATTGTTCAAATAGCTATGTATACTGATTTTCATAGCGACCGTTTGAATGGTCAAGAATTTGGCCTGCTGCAGCGTCATCTAGTGGCGAGTTAAAATAATAATGCATTGCAGTGTCATCTAGTGGTGAGTAACATCAAAAGGAACGCAGTTAGAATATATTCTTCGTGCTCAAATGTGTAAGTATAAAAAATTTTATGCCGACAGTCGAACGGTATAGAAGTTGATGCTTTGCAGCGCCATTTAGCGGCAAGTTACAGCAAAATGGATTGTGAAAAATATTCTCCGTGTTCTAATATTCGCGTGTACCAAATTTCATCGAAATCGGTTGGACGATATTCGCATAGCAAACGGCTAAACGGAATAGAATTCAACGTTGTGCTGCGGCACCAAGTGGCAAGTTAAGGAAAACGGATAGCATGAAAACCTTCTCCATCATAAAAGACTTAGGTGAACCAAATTTCATCGTGCAACGGTGCTCAACGGTGCTGGAGTTTTTCGACCTCATAAACACATACCAACATTCATTTTTATCTATAACCAGTGTTATTATATATACCAGTCTCAAATAAAATCCAGTTTCAAATCTAAGCCTCGCCAAAGTGCCAACATACGCCATTTTGCAAGAGCTTTTTCAGGGAATCATTCGAAGCATTGACTTAGCAGCAATCAATATGGGAAATGGTTCGACCGCCAAAGAGTAGCACGCATTTATTTGAAAATTGGAATCCCTTAATACAGCCGATTTTTTTTTAAATTATCAACTATAATGTGTTTTAGTCATCGTTACTCCGATGTACTAAATGAGAAGATTTCAATTTTCTGAAATTTGGCGGAATTCCCCCAACTTAAATCAATGTACTCAATTGGCGAGAATTTTGAAGTTAGATCGCTTGAAATCCCTTAATAACTGCATTATTTCTTCACGGATCATTAAAATTTAACTCTGTATTCTAATAAAACCTTTGCACTTGTTTTCAAAAATCTATTTCCTTAAGCTCTCAATAAATTGCGCCAAGCCGAAAACTGTGCAAACCGCTAGAACTCACTTACTCAAAATCCATATTTCAGCCATTTTATTTTTTCGCCAAACTAAAAAAATTTACACATTAGCCTCGGAAATCTTCAATTCTTATTGTTTTGCGTGTAAAGCATTACATTCCTGCTCTGATTTCCCATGCACACGATATTATAATTAAAAAAAAATAACCTTACGAATATAAACTAACAAAAAAAAAATCATTATTATTCTTTTATTTTTACTTAGAGAATTTAAAACATTTTATTCCGCAAAATCGCCACACATGGCAACCACGATCCTTATTTCACGCTTTTTTCACTACAGGGGTTACAATTACGGAAAGCTTTTTGCGTGAAGAGCATAAAAAATCTCTTAAATTCCGGGAACGGGTGGACTTTCAAAGTTTTAAAGTGGACTACGATTTATTCTATATTATTTTACATATCTGTGCTAAATTTCGGGCCGATAGGTCCATTTTTGTGGATTTGTATACGAACGACATTTTATTCGGCAAAATCGCCGCACATGGCAACCACGATCCTTATTTCACACTTTTTTCACTACAGGGGTTACAATTACGGAAAGATTTTTGCGTGAAGAGCATAAAAAATCTCTTAAATTCCGGGAACGGGTGGACTTTCAAAGTTCTAAAGTGGACTATGATTTATTCTATATTATTTTACATATCTGTGCTAAATTTCAGGCCGATAGGTCCATTTTTGTGGATTTGTATACGAATCAAATCCACAAACAAACAAACAAACAAACAAACAGAATTTCATTTTCATTTATAAGATATTGTTGTACAGTATTATTGTATACCACCTAGGTTGTAAATATTTTACTTGTGATATTTTGAAAAAAATTGTGCGCACTCATTGTTTTATTTTTATTGTAAGATTTTCGTACTATTGCATCATTATGTTTTGTCAAATTTTAGAAACTGCATCCTGCCTCTCAAGTGTTGTACAGCATAACTCCAGAATTCTAGTCAGAAAAATTTAAGGTGTCTAAACTTGAAAATTAGATTAGTTCGCAGTTTTAAGATTAGGTTGCAAGGACGTCTGACTCGCAAGTGAGAGACTGGCCACCTCAATGATATTGCTCGTCAGACTTCTTTTGCCGGGGGGGATATTGTAATGTATAAAAAGGTAATTTGGGTTTTACTAGTTTAGGTATTGTTCAAGCGGGTACTTTCACTGTAAGTTTTACTTTCCTGTCATACTTGCCACGCGCGCTCTGGAGCTATGTTTTATTTATTTTGTTATTTGTCAGACATCAGGCCGTCGATGAGTGTACACGTGTCCCCACGCCTTTGCAGCCCCGGATGCGGGTCATGTTGGTAAATGTGTGTAGTTCGATCAAAGATAAGAGAGAGGCGGAGTTATGTCTTCACAAACCACGTGGTGTGGTAAGCGTAAATACTCCCGCACATCAAAAATCGAGGGACTTCTGCCACTGGAACTGCTTAATGAGTCCACGCTGATTCTTGTACCCGTCTCCCCTCCCCTCTTCTCATTCTAAATTGTAACTTAAATGTAATGTTCAATAAACCATATTACCTGCCTTAACTCTGAAACTTTACTTGAAATATCAGATGTCACACATATATATATATATATATATATATATAAAAGCCAACATCTGATAAACAGAAATAATTGGAAATGAAAGTAAGATAAAACTCGTTTATGTGCAATTTACATACATTGTGTGCAATTTATTTACGGAGGTTTCACTTTATTCCTTGGCAGGGCCCTCACCATATCCAAGTGGACAAGACGCGTATGAGGTAGCCTACAGAACGGCTGTCGATCTAACAGTCTGGTGTTTCGGGCGGTTTTCTCCAGATGTAACTTAAATGTGAGTCAGAAACGATTGAAAAGAAATGTGGAAACATTATCTAGGAAATTTACTTACTAAAACGTCAACAGTTCTCTAAAACATGCTGACAAAGTCTACGCAATCTGAGCTGATCATTTTCATATCGCTAGTGAAATCGATATCATTCCAAATGTCACGAGTTTAAAATTGCACACAATTCTACACTCGTGACATCAAAATAAAGTATGCTTTCCGGGTTCTTCAATCCAGTTGACTGGGAACACTCCCTAAAAATAAATAAAAATTAAAAAAGCTTTTGTCAGTCAAATGGCATTATGAAGAAAAGATGTTAAAGGGCTCTAATTAAAGCATAAGAATGTGAATACACATGCATACATGGTAATAAATTAGGCCATAAGAAAAATGTCTACACCAGGCCTCATGCAGGATTAGTCGGGCTTTGGCTCAAGGCACCTCCCCACCTCCCCCTTATCAGATACCTCACATGTAGGTTTGGCTTAAACACTATACACTTATACCTTATTATATTACATATACACTTATAACGTAGCATCTGATGATTTCTTTCCTTCTCTCCGATATATAAACATAAATAAGGGTTAATCTGTATTAAAAAATTCTTCGATTCAGGACATCCAATGACACGAAAAATTTCTCTCGTTAATTAAAATTTTTTGATGTCTTTAAAAAGCAATAATAAAAACATTTAATGATTTTGAGGGCTAATAATACTTTTTAAAGATCCAGTTTCCTTTATACAAACTGTATTTTCTGTCTTAATTTTTCTTTCGCAGATAAAATTCAGAGTGAAAAGTTTTACGGTATCGCTAAAACTCGAATGCATTATCGCTTGTAGAACACCAGAATGTCTTTCGCCGATATATTGCTTTGACCGAAATATAATTATACACAACATCTACTATCAGATAGTCATTTTCTGGTGATTTGAAGAGACTTTTATGGACGCAAAATTTTGAGACTTGCTTCCAATCAATAAAACTTTCCCGCAGAATTCGATTAAACTAATTCAATTACTGATCAAAGCTGGCGCTTTGTGGCCATGACCACCGACGTCCTTAGCAAAGCACTAATTTGTAGTCGAAAAAGGTGAAAAAGACTGGATTTTGGTGTCTGCCTTACCGTACATTCTCTTTATTTAACGCTAATAGACTACATCTATTGCAGTTTAAGAACAGGGAATTAATTCTTAGTTTTAATAGTGTATATTAAGAGATAACTTTTTAAGTGAATATTGTTACGTAAAAAATGAGTTATCAGAATCACATATCACTAGTTACTAGCCCTGGTAACTGATGACAGGGGGCAGAAAGTGTTCAGAGTTCATTATTTTTCCAGAATGTATTTTTTTTTTTTAATCCAAAATTTCCCCCCAAACCTAGCTTATATTTTCATTCTAGTTTAAGCGACTATTATTACTATACTTAGGCTATACTTTAAAATCTAAACTGCCGTTTCGTTCTCAACAGGTTAACTTTTTTGGATTATAACTGCATCGCTACAAAAGTAAAACTTTTTTTTTATACACTTGGGGCAAAAATTTCTCCAGCTCTCCAGAATTTCCCCCCGAACCTCGCCCGCACCTTCAGACATATTCTGTGCTCCTGGCTGGCAATACCAATTCGTATAAAGTCCAGTTTTGTGAATAATATTATATTGTTAACTAAGAATGAATGGCTAGAACGCAAGATTTCAGCTCAACTGGAGATTGAAAAGTTAGCAAAAAAAAAAAAAAAAAAAAAGAACAATTTTATTTTTTCCTTATAATAGCTTCCGAGCGGTACCAATATTCTGGAAATGTTTCTTTTTAGGTTTAACCCTTTAAACCACGGTGGTCGCGCTATGAAACGTTGCTTTTTTCAACGTTTTCAACTGCTAGTCGCAAAAAGATACGGTTAATGGTCAAAAAGCCAAAAAAGCCAACCCGTTGCCATCTCTCGAGTGCAGCAACATGGCGGTCGATCTAATCGCCCATCACGTGCTACAGAGCTAAAGCCTTTTTTGACACAGCCGGCTGTGTCAAGGAAGACTATCGGCGCGATGGGCGATTCGATTGACCGCCATATTGCTGGTAGTTCACTCGAGAGATGGCAACGAATGAATTTTTTCGGTTTTGGGCAGTCTGTCCAGTCGGTCTTCTATAGAGATGTGAAAATGGTTGGGCATTAAAGGGTAAGATTTAAATTGGCATCAATAGATGAATCTCTCAAATTCTTTTCAAAGTCTTTTTTTACAACGTCAATGGATTGTAATGTATTGATATTTTGTTTTTTTTTTTCTGTAAGAGAACTGTTCATGCTGTACACGCCATTTTAAGTACTACTGTATTGTTATCAATTCTTGATATGTCTGCTAGATTTCAAAGTGAGCGAAAAATTGATAACAAGATTTGACCTTGATATAAGATCCAGATATACAATATGAGTTAAATGGAAGTGTTTAAAAAAACATATTTTTTTATGAGCAGGTTTCATCAATAAGTTCTTAAAAATCCCTTTGATTTAAATCAAAGGCTACACTAAAATAAATATTTCGTTGAACTAAATAAAATTCGGCTGGCAGTATTTTAGCAGAATAATTTTATCAAATCAACAAAACTTCCGCTGGTGTTTTATTGCTACATAGTATACAGAAGATGCTCCTGAAGTTCAAGTACTAGAAAATGTTCTACTGATAATGGTACATATAAAATTTTGATTCTTTAACAGGTCTGCATAAAATAATTCCATATAAAATTCAGGGATAACACAAAAGTCTTCAGCGATGTTGTATTAATTTCTTTTATTGTTAACTTTGCAGTTGTATACATGTTTGAAGAAAACGTTGGAAAGCGTTTGGATGACATTCCACGACAAATCAATGTGTGTGTGTGTGGGGGGGGGAGGATTTGACTTTTATGATCACGGATTTGGGAGAAATTTTGTATGAAAGTTCAGTCTGTGGTAATAGGAAACCCCATGAATGTTTTCGCTCTTGGTACTTATGGCTTTGATTTTGTGGACTTTTGAAAATTTCCAACTTTGCTTCATATTTCAGCAAGATTTTTCAATTCTAAATCTTTCAGTCTTGTTCATGAAAGTATAAGGATTTGGGCTTGGTTGTTAATTGTTATGTGGTAGCCAACTTGGACTTGGTTGTTAATTCGTTCATCCTTTCATGGGGAATGACGTTGGCCATCTATTGGGGGTCCCCCTAATGACCGACTCTTCGGACCTTTGTGCAAGCGAATGCCTATAATGCAAGTGAATGTCATTGAGGGGGTAGGGGGGAGGGACTCTTGATTTCGGTATGTACCCGTGCCTTCTAAAAAAACTGTTATTGTTGCTACTTATACCTTAAGCAGCCGTGGAGCGAGGCCAGATACTCCATATAATAAGGACGGCGATGGTCAAAAGGGAGAGGCTTCCATTTTAAAGAGCCCCAGTGGGAGGAAGACCGACTCAGCTCGGCGTCTCCTCATTTTTAACCCATTCCAGATGAGAGACCTAGCACCTGAAATCGGCACCCCCAGAGGAATCGTTCGGACGTGGGGGACATTGGAGCCACGAACAGATTTGACGTGCACCGCTCCCATTAGCGTACACGATTCCACAGCAGTCCATCCGAGAGAGGTTGTCACCGCCCCTCTTTCTGTCTGGTTCTTGTAGGAAGCTTGCCAGCTAGGCTGAAAAAAAAAAAAAAAACCAGACACCATCTTAATTTCAGTATGTACATCCCCCCCCCCCAACCACGAAAAAAAACAAAAAAAAAACGGTCACGCTACGTTTATGCCACAGATATTATTTTACCTAAAAAAACAAAGCTTATCCCCACGCCCTAACACTAAAAACGCATATGTTTAGAAAAGAAGTCATAATGCAAACCGAAATCCCTTGTTCTTACAAAACACGTGGGCATGACTCGGTTTCTTTTAGTCAAGAAAACTGTTAAATCATGTGTCACAATGAAAGCAGGTTCACACCTCTATTCGTAAAGAGAAGCAGCGCCACTATCATGATATGTCTATCATGCGAGAGGAGAAAGCCTCCCGAATTTGCTTGTAGCGTGGTCTTTAGATGACTTCCAGCACGAACAACTAAACTCGCCTCATTTATAAGAGAGAGAGAGAGAGATAGGGGAACTCATTTGTGTGGCTTGAATTTTGTCGGAACTTTTATGAGTTGCACTTTTTTTTACGCTTTACATTTTTTGACCTAAGAACTTTACACAAAATTACTTTACTTACCTTAACAGTAGTTTGATAATTTATTTTTATTTATTTATTTATTTATTTATTGAGCTTACAATTATGGTGCAAGAGATGAAATTTTTTAGCAGGAATAATAAGATGTTGTACGTTATGCATGCCACTTAGATATAATAGAATGGCTGTATTCGTGGCCCGATTACCGCACTGGCCAACTAGGCTGCAACCTAGAGCTCTCAAGTTTTAGGAGCCGTCAAAATGTTTAAAATAGTTTAAATTATATTCTTAAAAATGTTTAGCTTGAATTTTTTTTTTTTTTCATTTTTGGTCATCAAGCATTTTGCCATTACTAAGGCCCGAAATGACTGGCCATTTTATTATGGGGGCACCAGTGGGGAAAAAAATTGTAATGACAATCAATAAAAATATGCGCGTTTACAACATGGTTCGCCGTGCAAAAGGGTTTGTTTACACTGTAATCAAGGTTAAAACAAACATTATGTTAAGCGGGCCCGGCGTCAGGATTTTCGGGCTTCAGAGCAGGTTTGAGCCCCCTGAGTTGCCCGCCCCCCCCCACCACTACAAAAAAAAAAAAAAAAAAAAATCTTCATTCTTTTCGCCTCATAAAGTTTTTTTTAACCGTTTAGCATCGGTACAATTTAAATTTATCGCAGACCACATATACAAAGTGACATGATGAAATTTATTGATTCCTGGGGGCCCGGGGACCATTGCTGTTCCTGTCACCCCCGACGGATTAACGAAACAAGTAGCCACCTACAATATTAATTTAATCAATATAAACAAAAGTGGCAGTCGCCTCCAATAAATAGAAAACGTTTCCTTTTACAACATGGAAACTATCGCGTTTTCCGTATTCCGTAATTCGTATCGTAATAATTCCGTATTTTGTTAGAATTTTATGGGAGAAAAAAGGAAAATTCTCATATCCAAGCCTAAATTCTATTTTCAGAACATTTATTTATGTTTTATGTTTTTAAAATTGTAAAAAAAAAAAAAAAAAAAAAAAAAAAAATTCCGCTTCACCATGGCACAGTGGTTATGACACAGAAAATGATAAATGGTCGTGTGAAGGTCTCGGGTTCGGCTCCCATCGCGCGGCTGTCGACCTAACCGTTCGGAGTTTTCCGTGGCTTTCTCCGAAACTAGCGTAAATACGGGTTAGGACCCCTTAGGAAAACCCCCACGGAGGGCACCCCCCCCCCTTGTGTTGTCCTTCTGGCGTGCATTTATAATTGGGCTTCGTGCCAAGCACACAAATCCGAAATACATGTTAAATAAACGAAGAAAGAAAAATTCTCTTTCTAAGTTTGTTTTTCAGATTTGTGCTTTCAAAATTATTTTTTAAAAAATTCTCATTTTCAAGCCTAAATTATATTTTCAGATATTTATTTACTTTTTTTTTTAACTTTCAAAATTGTTTGTACATATGGTCAGATTTGTTAGAAAAGTACAATATTGTGTGTGTGTGTGTGTGTGTGTGTGTGAACTACTGTAAACTAGCTGTTTTTCTACTGAATAGATGCATTTTACCAACTGTAATTCAAAAATTTTGTTGTAAAAATTAATGGAAGCGCCGCTGCCCTGCAGAACTCGGCCTGAGGATGGAGTTCAGCAGGACACTGGGACACTCCAGGAACAATAAAAAGCCTTAAATAGGTAGTCGCTCCTGAAGGTAGTATCCTATAGTATCCTGTTACCCCCTCTCGGCGAGCCAGTATTAAGGTCCAAAGCATTCCACTCTGCAGGATTCATTAACGTGACGCCATTTGAAACATAACTTCTGTGCATTAAAAATTAAAAATTTTTGCATCTTAAGTTGAAATTTTTTGGACAAAGTAGAACTCCAAAGCCAATAAGTATTTGTACCCTGTGACTACTATAGCTGAGAACAAGGTATGACCGTATAGGGGGCTCCAAAAAAGAACTAGGCCTAGGACCTCCGAATCACTTTAGTCAGGACCTAGCTGTATTTATGAAATGTTCAAACTCGACCATTGAACAAAACAGTAAGTACCCGCATCCTTCAACTCCAACCTTTTAAGAGGGGTGAATTTTTGAGGGGGAAAGGGAGGGGCTGTTTACTACTGTATCCACTCTTCTCCTGCATTCACCAACCTACTCAGCAACAGGACATACGGCTCCACATATTTAACGTGCACATTCGTCACATATATGTAGGGTGTTCTTTGATCAGCCGGGATTCGAGCCCGAGTTCTTTGCCCCAGAGTTCGACATCCGGGCCACCACGACCCTCTTAGTGTGTCATTTGCCTTACATGTACGCCTCTTCCGTGCTCTTCGTTGCTTTCGGCACGGGTCTTTGAATGTCTTGCAGCAACCAGACGTTGCGCTAGCACAAGGATATTTTTATACAACCTACAAAGTTCTTTCCTCCATAAAAATATTTTCAACCTATGATTCTTCAATATTTAAACGTGCCTTGCACTTGCATATTTCGATATTGGTACTTGATCACTGAACACTATGCCGCAACTAGAGATTGCGTTTTCCAGGAACCGTAACTGATTTTGATGGTCCCCTCCATAGCACGACTCGCATGCCCTGTTTACCTTCTCATAGTTGCGGTATTGACTAGACACAGACATTCACGCATGATTACAGGAATTTGATAAGATAACGGCACATTGACTTGAAATCACTTTTACTAATGAACAGTAATTCAAACATATCAGGCAATCGGAATTTCTAAAATGTCTCATGTTTGTAACACACATAAATGTTTGCCGAAGAATGGGCGAGTGGATAAGACGCGGAACATTGAGAGAAGGCTGAAGTGTGAAAGTTCAGGGTTCTTGTCTACCGCGTTGATGTCGATCTAATGGTCTGGAATTTTGGGCGGATATCTCCAGATGTAACGTTAATACTCGTTAGAAATCCTTAAAAATTCCTCCCTCCAAGGCATCCCCCTTTCGGCAGATAGCCCTCGTGTAGCATTGCATAACTCCAAACATTACATTACAAATAGTGACAGTGTAAATGAAAATATAAAGTTGTGCACCGATGGCAGATTTAACTAAAATTCGATTGCTCCTCGCAAAAATTACAATTCTTGATTTTGAAACCAAAATACGAAAAAATCTACAGTTTTGATATCACGATATATTAAGATTAAAAATAAATAAAATAAAATAAATAGTGATAACAAGTTCAGTGTGCTTGCTTATGTTGTTCTTTTAAGCCTCACACGAAACTGAAGTCCTGACGTTAATACATAACTAGTTCAGACACGTTCACTGCATCTGAATGAACATAATCAAGTGTAATCTGAACGAATAAGAACACATTTAAGGAAACAAATTCGCTTTTGTACTCTTTTCATAATTGTATTGGCAAGCACGTTCTGTAAATTTTCCTTTTACTTCAAGTAATATGAAAGAAAGTACAAGAGACAGTTGCATTGTAGTAATTTCATTGTAACGAGGTTTAAAAGAAACAGAAGGAAACTTCTACGAATCATGAATATCGGCCGTCATAAGCAGATAATGTATTTTTTCTCAATGGAAATTAAATAACATTATTTTTTCATATACTAATAGCTTTAATTATACAGGGTGTCCCATAAATACCACCCAAACTTTGCAGAGCGAGATTCCTCGTTGGAAGTACATAAAAAATGCCCGAAGAGCAGTACCTGTACGATCCATAGTTTTCGAGAAAAATAGGAAAAACAAAATATGACGTCACATCCGGTGCGAGGAAAAACAACTAGAAACATTAAATTGGACACTGAATTACATCTGGGGGACTCTGTTTTATGGCCACTACAATCATTAGATCTGGCATCTCTGGATTTCTTTCAATGAAATCATTTGAAAGAATCGATCTATCGAGTCCTAATTACAACAAATATTGATTCAGTCCATCCCCTTCATGCTGGTGTATTTATGTGGGTACCAAAATGATGCAACCAAAGCAATTGGGCATTACACTGCGCACGCATGCAAGCCTCGATATGCACGGTGGACATTTTGAGCATCATTTTATGAAAGCATATGCAAAGAAAAAAAACTGTTCAGGATTCTGATAAATGCTCTTTTTGTGCACCGGAAATGACGTTTCTTCTTTTTTCACGCACTTTTTTTGAAAACTATTAGGCGGTTCAGATATAGTTCTTTCGGCATTTTTTATGTACTTCCACCGAGGAATCTGGCTGTGCAGAGTTTAGGCGGTATTCATGGCACACCCTGTATATACAGTCAGGGCTGGGGAGTAGCGCGCTACTTGTAGCGAAACTACAGTAGCCGCTACTTTTTTTTGTAGTTTGTAGTGTAGCGCGCTACTTTTTTTAAAAAGTAGTGTAGCGTGTAGCGCGCTACAAAAAAACAGTAGTTTGTAGCGAATTTTGGAAGCTACTTTTGCCGTGTCATCATTTCCGGCGATTGATCCCGTGGTGCAATTTCTCTCTCTTCTGACTCCAAGCATAACTGAAACTGATGCTTGAAAGACACCCAATCACATCCCCCCGCCCCCCCCTCCCAGGGGACACACGCACACGAGGGGGGTTGAGGGGGTGAGGTCTGCTTTGCCTGAAGCGGAAGCCTGACATTGTGCATCTTTTTTCTTTTTATCGTTCTCAGTATTATTTGTAGAATCACCAATCTGCCATAAAGAGGACAAAAAAGGAAGGAAAGAGAGGTCCAAAGTTGAACAGAGGTTATTTTGATGGGGCCTCGAGAGTCTCATTATCACACGGGCGTGTGGGCCCGTGAGCCTCTGAAAAATAAAGGCCTCGCAAATCTCTCCATTTATTGTATATTAAATTTATATATGCTGCAATAATAATTTTTATTAAGCTAAATTTCCTTTATCTATATCATAATTGTGTAACAATAAAAAGGCTTCGAGACTTATTTTCTGTTCTTCTTTCTAACACAATGATAATGGTTTCTAAGACTAGATCAATAAAATAGAAATTAAAGGCGTTATTGAAAATTTATGGCCATATGTACTTATCACAAAATATCCATTAGTTAGCATTTTTTAAAATATTATGATGAAGAAAAGAAAATTTTCTGGCAGGTGGAACTCAGCGCACACATACGCTAATAATACAAATGGATTAAAAAATATTAAAATCAATTTTAAATGCCCATTCTTGTTCTAAATGAGTATAAATACATGGGTAATTTTTAATTTAATTTTAGAATTATTTTGGAATGTTTTATTTTTATGCTGGGAAAATAGAAAACAATCACAAATAAGTTAAAATGTCTGTAATAGTATAGGGGCCCCAAACAACCTTTTTTTTTTTTGCCCCGGGGCCCCTTATATGTCTGATCAGGGTCTGCATATTTTTGACTGCTATTGCGTGTTTGCAACATAAATCAACATAAAAATGAGTATTTTTTGCTTTCGAAAAGGAATTTTACATATCTGTAAATTGTATGCTTTTGTAACATCATTAATTTTCTTTGATCTTTTTTTTTATTGCACCCATAAATACAGTGTAGTGTCCACTTGCCAGGATGATTGCCAATCATTCAGTGTCCAGTATTCCGTGAACTTCCTTTTAGGCGATATCCTTTCAAATCTGACATGATATATAGTCAGTCCTCGCAATTAGCGAGCCCCCCCCCCATCCTCTCACTCACCCGCTCTACGGAAAATACGAAGCGTGAGAAAAACTTACGGTTTTCTCACAGGAATTTTCTTGAAAGCATCGAGACCGCTTCTGGAAGAGTCACCGACATTTTTAATTTTCTCTTTGCCTCCTCCTTATGATCGATGCATTGAACAACAATTTTATTTATGCTTAGTTTTACTAAGTTTATTTATATTAAGGTTTGGTCATTTTTCGACGTTACAGTGCACTTTTTTGAGTTTGGGCACTCTTTATTATCCTTGTGTCCTGGTGGTGTGTTCAACTTCCACAAGAGTAATGACAGTTCTGCAGTATTGTAGCTTTTCAAACATTAATTAATCACGTGATTATGTTCTACAACTCGGAATGTTTTTTGTCTCAAAGAAGTGTAAAAACTGATTAGTACATTTTTCGTGGAACCTGAAACTGAAAAAGAGAAAGTAAATATGTTGAAATTGTACACAATTTTTTTTTTTTTTTTTTTTTTTTTTTTTTTTTTTTTTTTTGACGAGTTGATAACCTTATCTTTTTTGAGTTTGTTGAAAAGGGACAAAAGGTATAAGCATATGCATCCAAGATATCATTTCAGGGGCTAAAAATATTGCTGACCTCGGTTACAGTGTTCTTCGTTTGTAGTGACAGTTTTCAGATCCGGTCCTAAGGTAGAGCGAACGGTGCGACCGCACCGGGCGCCATCTCTACCAAGGCTGTTCAGAATAATATAGCACTGTGGATGTCGGAAATGGTTTCATTTACCTGTTAATAATTGTTTAATAATAAATCTTTTAGTCAATGTACAGTAGTAATCAATCATGTTAATAGTGAATTTTAGTGAACTTTCTGTGAAAAAATAAATTATTAACAGGTACTCGAGGACGACTTATCAAACCCTACATTGTTACGTGATTCATAACCGTCTTATTTACCTTTACCACTCTTTAACTTTTTGCCAATGAGTTTCAGAGCACCATGCATATTTGACAGTCCGTATATTATTGAAGTTGAAAGCCTCATTTTAACCCCTGAAAGCTTTTATAGCTAAATGTGTGGCGTAGCTAGGTGCAAGAGCTGATCTAGGGTACGTGGAGCCTCCCTGCAAATGTAAAGAAGCCCCCGTATTATGCTCCAGATTAAGTTTTCCTTAGTTTTTTAGTTCGAATATGGCGCTCCGATGCCTTGCTTACCGTGTCGGGCCGTCCCTGGCTACGGGGGAGCAAGGAAGGTCAACTGTACCCGGGCGCAGCATCGGCCAAGGGGCGCTAAATGGTATATGAAAGCTACCTAGTTGCATTTTTAAAAAATAGGAGGGGGCGCAAAATCTTCAGTTGTCAGGTGGAAACGAGATTTAGTCGTTTGCTGTGGGACAGAGAAACTGTTCTCTCAGCTTGTTTCCATCCCAGAGTCAAACTATTCTGGATTGAGGAGGAGAGGAAGAACGAAGCCAAAAAAGTGGATGGAGGAATACCTCCAGAATATGTTTCCGACAACTTCAGATATCAGTATCGAGGATCAGCCCATGGATGATGACTTTTCTGGTTTTTTTAATTTCTCTTTCGCATGCACTCGAAATAGTTACGAGGAAGAACTTACAAGGTTCTTGTCAGAGCCAATTAAACCAATATCTTCGCTTTCGGCGTACACGTAAATGAAAGAAGCCTTCAAAAAAACTAACACTGGCGTGCTGTCCAGTGCATCTGTACAAAGATTGTTTTCGATTGCATCGGACGCATTTTCTCCTCGACGATCATGTTTGGCGGATAACAATTTTGAGATCCAGCTCTTGTTAAAATTTAATAAACATGTTTTTGAATAAATTTATGTGGTTTTTATTTTATACTAGAGGCATGGCAGTCTTCCATGAATATGTTGAAATTCTGCTTTCTTTCGTTAAAATTTTAAAGTGTCTATTATATTTAAATTATTAAGTTTTTTGTGTAATAATTTTCAGAATTTAATACGAAAGTATGAGAATTTCTATTAATAATTAATAGTTTGTAAAATCCTTAGAAACTTATCTCTCTCTTAGCCTTAAAATAACAATATAATTCTATAAAATTCTTTTATACCTAACACAAAGAAAAAGTTGTGTTGATGATAATAACTTTTAAAATTTCTTTAACATATATAGAGGATTTTTTTAATGCAATGTTTTAAATAGATATATCATGAATTTAATTAGTAATTGTTTTCATTATTTTATAATATGCATATCATATGTGATGTTTTCAATTAAAACAATTATACAATATTACATGGTTCACACGGGTCATTCGTCATAAATCACTAATTTTGTAAGTCATGAAAAAAGGCCTTTATACTCATTAATTTTGATTTGTGCTCAAGAAACTAGAATGTTTGTATAACATGAAAGGGGTCTCAAAACGGGCCTTTTTTTCCCGTTCAGACATCCATTTTATTATTATTTTTTAAAAAACTTTTTTAGTTCTCATGATTTTTCTCATGCTTTCAGAGCTCACTTTCCCAATTTATTTTTATCATAGAGGTATTAAATCTTAATTAGTTTCAGCAATACTTCAATAATTAGCAGTAGTTGCCAGTAGCGTATATATAGGCTTCCATTTCGGGGGGAGGGGGACGATTCGGTATTTTAAACTTTATTGTTCTAAAGTTAAAAGAAATGTTTCAAAATAGCTCCTTTTTAATAATTGCTTTACATTTTCGGAGGGGGCCCGCCTCCCCCTGCTCAAATACTCGCCTGGTAGTTGTTTATTAGAGCAATAGTTTTTTCTAATTAAAGGCGAAAAGGTGCCCGTGGTCTTTCGTGCGTCCACCAAATCTGCGGCGCTCAACGCTAAAAGGAAACCACCTTTTAATAAACGCGTTCTTTAGACGCGAGAGACACCCGCTGAGGTCATTAATCACGCTGGACGCGAGTAGAAAACCAAGGCTTTAGATATCGATAGTTTTCTCTAATTAGGATATAAATATCCTTAAATATGAATGTAATGCAAATTGAATCTGTTAGCAAAATTTGTCTCCTAAAAGTAGCGAAAAAGTAGCGAAGTAGCGACTACATTTCAAAAGTAGTGTAGCTAACTACATTTGTCAAAAAGTAGTTGTAGTTGTAGTTAACTACATTTTTCGAAAAGTAGCGGTAGTTGTAGCGCGCTACAAAAAAAAAGTAGTTTTTCCCACCACTGTATACAGTGTGTCCCATCGAAATAAAGTCACTCTGATTGTGTGACAAAACTGGATACGAAACAGACCAATCAGAACGAAACATATATATTAAGTAAGTATACACACAAATACGTATTTACAAGAAAAACCTTACACCCTGCCCCACCTGGGCAGGAATAAAAGATAAATGTGTAAAAAAAAAGAGAAGGAAAAGTATCCCACCGAAACAAAGCCAGTACTGGTAATAATCAATATACTCTCACCCTGTTTATCCATGACTTTGAATACTCGATGTGGCGTATCATTTACGAATCCCTTGAGTACAGACAGTAGCATCAGTATTATCCCAGTGTTCAATGACGGCGGCCTTCAATTCTGCCACAGCCTGAAGCTGTCTGACATTTGCATATCCATCCTTACTGAGGATACCCCGCGAATTTTCTTGGGGATTGAGATCAAGCGAAAAGGGCAGGACATTTCGTAACGTGCAACCAACCCATTATCGGAAAAACATTCTGAAGAGGATTTTGCGACGTGAAAGGATACGTTGTTCTGATGGAAAATCGAACTTCAGCCTTCAATTCTGCCAGCGAAGGGCAGTAAATGGGTTTATAGCTTTTCTTGCTAATCTCAGTAGTTTTTACACGGAAGGAAAAGTCAAAAGTTAAGTTTACCGCCAGGTAAAGCCTCTCCACATCAGAGGCATACCTGGGGTTTTATGAGCCCGGGGACAACAGAAGATTTTTCGCCCCCTCCTATTTGACAAAATGCAACGAAGAAGGTTTTATATACAATTCGGCGTCCCTTATGTGCTGCTGACGGGGACAGATGCCCCTCCTTGCTCCCCTTTATCTACGCCACTGCTCCACATTGTAAAAAGAGCCTCTACCTTCTTGTCTTTCGGAGAAGGAACAATAGCTCCTGAACACTACTCAAGCAAAGAGTAAATTTGGCCAAATATCATCAAATCTGGAAGGACTAGTAGTGTCGTCTCAGATGAAAAGAAAATAATAATAATAATTTGGATGGCCCAGACAGCGTTGCGTTCTATTCACATGACACAAGTAAATCTTCTCCAAAAGACAAGAAGGTGGAGGCTCGTTATGCAGTTTGGATGGGCTTTGCCTGGTAGTAAACTTAACTTGGCTTTTACTTCGGGCCAAATAAAAGCTACTGATTACCCAAAATTGCTATAAGCCCATTTACTGCCATTTGCAGGGAGAATTGAAGGCCGAAGTTTGATTTTCCACCAGGAGAACATTCCCTTTCACGTATGCTTAAACTTTGATCGACAGTTTAATCTGTGCAATAACTAAATAGAATTTCTATGACATCAAAAAAGGGTTCTGGCGGGAAGTTCGTGCGTTGTTAATTTTCAACTGGAAACTCCGGGGCTACAATTTCTGATAATTTATTCTTTTTAAAATAGAATGTTTTTTATTTAAGGTAAATGGAAATAGTTAACGAACGCAAATAAAATTACAAGCTTTTTAAATTTATTTAATGTATTATGAAAAGATTCACTATCTTTCACATATACACTTGTGTCCCACCTAAATAATGCCACCGTGATTATGTGACAAAACTGGGCACGAAACAGGCCAATTTTTTATTCCTGCCCCACCCGAACAGGAATAAAAAATAAATCTGTAAAAGAAGAGGAGAAAAGTGTCCCGCCGAAAGAAAAAAAAAAACAGGTCTCTTAACAGTTAATACACTCGCCCTGTTTACACATGACTTTGAATACTCAATGTGGCATACATTTAACAATCCCTAGAGGACAGTGACATCAATATTACCCCAGGGTTCAATGATGGCGGCCGTCAATTCTACCACAGACTAAAACTGTCGGACATTTGCATATCCATATGCCCACGAATTTTCATGAGGACCGTATTTGCTTGAGATAAAGCAAAAAGGACAGGGCATTTCATGAAATACAACCCGTTATCGAAAAATTATTCTCAGAGGATTTTACTAAAATTAATGTATCGCCCTTGACCTTCTAGCAGTGAACTGCAGAAACAAAGCTATTAAACCGAAAGCACGCGGGAAAAGGGAGCTTTTTCCTGGAACAACGATACAGTGTCGAACGGGGTAAACCTTTTACAAAAACTTAAGCAGCGTGTCCAAGAATCTCAGGTCCTAAACATCTTCGTTGACCGTACACAGAAAAGAGAGCAAAAAATTGCTGGTTCTGTATGACGGCATCATCCCAGCCTAAACTCAACACACGACTACACACAAAGAATCGCCATACATATAATATATAGCTAACTAGTATTTTTTTTTTCCGGAATCCTTGAAGGAAGTTAAATAAATATTTTAAAAATGAAGTGTTTTCGCTTAATTTTTTTATTGCTAAGTTCGCATTTGCGATACTATGTGTCTTTATTTAACGAAAACAAGAAATAAAACTCTTCACGAAGTTTTTGAAGACGTAAATTAAAAAGTGGGGAAAAAGGTCAAAATCCTCTTTAAATGTGAAAATCTTTATTTATTTATTTGCATCTTTTGAGGGTCGACAATAATCCACGTTTTTCCTCTTTGCACATTCGACGAAATCCTCTCTAATCGCGTTATTTATCTCTGGCTTTAAACGCATTCTGTCCGCGTACACGCAACTCTTCCGTCACAGAACGACGCTATACATATCCAAAAGAGAAGGCACATACATCACTTATTACTAGGCCCAATTACGTGCATGCCATTTATAGTTCTTGCGTTCAGATCAAAAAGGCTATTTTTAGAAAAAGAGAATCTATCTTCTTGACCCCAGGAGATACCACGCCGTCCGCCGCTAGCGAAGCGAAGAAAAAAAAACATTTTGGAGGAAAAAAGAAAGTTAACTTTACTATTTATTATCTTCTTTTCCATCCTTCTCTTTGGTGCTTCAGCCCGTGCTATTTGTACACCGATTATTTTCCACATCGAAGACGATAGTGGAATGGTTCACCTACGTGAATGAAATGTCCCCATACAATTTTTATCTTTTCCAGGTCCATTAAAAAAAAAAAAAAAGTTATCCGATGGTATTTGCGGAGATCGATTTTTGTCCTGATTTATCGTCTGATTTGTCGTCTTGAAAGGGCAGAAGTCTTCAATATGGTTTTAATGTTTCATTCCGTTCATTTATGTTGGAGCTGTGGCAATTAACTGAGAGCGTATAAGCGTGTATGGTGCTTCTTTCGGAGTCGCTACATATATATACACGTTCGACGGAATGATGGGTTTGTGGTCGATAAGGTCGTCAGTCATAACCGAAGAAAACTATTAAATGCCGTCGCTAAAAATAGAAAATGAATGACCACTTGTGGGAATTATCAGCTATTTTTGGAAATGGCGAATTTTCTGCTGAAATTCTGAGGGGTGGAATCAAGGACTTTGACGCTTTGCTAGGAAAATGTCGTCCTTCGATTCTGTTTTCATACGAACTCACTTAGTTACAATTCATGTAACTAGATTTTAGCTTTATATTCTTTTTTTTTTACATGAGTTGTTTGTATTTTCAATGATCAAGCAAAACAATCAATAATTAATAATCAATAATTAGTTGCCTTGACGTTGAATGTTCTATTTACAAAATGCATAAATTTGTCAGCCTCACAGTCGACATTAGGTAGTTCGCGTAGTTTTTTTAAATTACTTTTAATTTGCCAAAAACTTCTTTCGCAAAATGCGGTAGTCACAGGTAAATTAGATTTTTTTTTTTTTTTTACTCTACCTACCTATCTTACTAAAGTTATATCAACGTTTGGCCAAATCTTAGTTATAATAAATAAAAAATTTGTGAAAAAAACGCACATAAAAAGTTACTTATAATAACTTTATTATAAGTAACTTTTTGTGTGTGTTTTTTTTTTACAAAGTTTTTATTTATTTTATCGTTTAACACCAGTATTTTGAGTGTCTTTTACAAATCTTAGTTTGGTTAGCTATAAGTTATTTGCGTTTTTTCGCCCTCTTGCGCCCTGTGCGGGGGCACCGACGGCACCACTCTAGTTACGCCATCAACAGACTCTCGACAAAAAAAAAAAAAAAGAAAGAAAAAGAAAAAAGATGTTACTGAAGAAGAAAAGACATCAGAAAGTTCTCTCGTGAGGGTAATTGGGAGATACCTCTATCTCCAGGGCGACTCTGCTGTCATTATTGATCGTGTGCACCTCTCCCACCCCGAAAAGCAAAGAAATGCGATTTATTCTTGAGATAAATGGGGGGGGGGGGGGTGTTTTGAGATAAAACCCGTGAGATTTTATATTAATATTGAGAATTGGAAAATATCTCGCTGGTAATGTCGGTTTGAAGTACCCAGTTAGATTATTTATTTATTTATTTTTTAGCGCTTGAATTCTTTTTATCTTTTCCTTTAGTGTGTATTAGATATTTTTCAAACACAGCCAGCTGGTGTTTCCTGGTGTCGGTCACTGTCGACACCGTCTGTGGGCCAGTTAATTTTAAATATTTCTAATATAGGGCGACCAAATTCCGCCATTTTGATGCAGCCGGTTAATTTTTAAGAGTCAAATAAAAACAGAACTCTTGCAATACAGTATCCTATTTTAATTTTTTTTTTTTAAGAAATAGTCTATGTTTTGATTGCAACAACATTTAATAGTCATTGTGCGCTTAGTATCTAAATATTTGATTTTCAATATTCAAAGCGTTCTCAAAAATTGAGGATATTTAGTCACCGTACTAATACACAGAAAAAGTGCTTGTGATTTTCGTACGTTTGATACAGAGAATTTATCGAGATGTATGGATCTTCTGGCCGTTATCTCAGTCGTTCCTAATTAGAAGTTTTTTATTTACTTCAAAATACATACTTTTACAGAACAATATTTGGACTCATAGGCTGTTGCTTGGAGTAGGACCATAGATATAGGAATATCTAGATTGAGTATAACGGGGGAAACTTGCTGCCTTCAAACGCTAGCCATACTAGTGACATGCGCATGCGCTGAATGACAGTAACCTAAATGAAAATGGTATTTTCAATTATCTTAGTACAATCTGTATTTAAAGAGTACTTGCATCTAAATATTTTCCCTCGAATTTTTGGGACGGCATTTTCGCTATCAGTCGAAAACGTTATATTTATTATTCTTAGCCTTTATTCACGAGTATTGAACCTCAACTCCAAATATTTTAACATGACGAAGTTGGATGCTGACATTTCAATTTTTATTATATAATGATTTTAAAAGAAATCATCCCTTGTGCAAGAAGTTGAGATCAGAAATTTATCTATTATTGCTTGTATTAGCAAAAATCGAAGAAAATCTTAAAAATCTCTGGGCACAAATTGGTTAATTTCTTGTGGAGAACTTATTTTATGAAACTAACGCGGGGTATTTGACTTACACTCAAGCACTTTTTTTCAGATGATGTCATTCACTTGTACAACTGCGTAGTTCAGTGTTTAAAGGGATAGATTTTTGATGCATTCGAATTCTTTTTTCCTATCTTTCTATGGACTATGTCAGTAATAACCCATTTACGTCTAGTGTCCTTTTTTTGGGACGGCATTTTCGCTATCAGTTAGAAACGTTATTTATTTTTCCTAGCGTTTATTCACGATTATTAAACCTCAACTCTGCAAAACATTTTAACATGACCAAGTAAGATGTTGACATTTCAATATTTATACATAATGATTTTAAAAGAAATCATCTCTCGTTCAAGAAATTGATATCAGAAATATATCTATTATTGCTGGCATTGGCAAAAATCGTAGAAAATCGCAAAAATATCTGGGCACAAATGGGATAAGCATACCACTGTCCTTTCCCCTCTAAGTTACAGGCTCCCCCAAAGAGATATTCGCACGTCACACTAATAAAGTCTTTGAAAATGTACAAAGATTTTTTTCAATCAAAAATGAAAAAAGGCGTATAACTGTGTCATTATACTCCTTTCACCCAAACAACAAAAAAGTTCAATTTCCTCGAAATTTCCCAGAGAAAGAAAATAAAAATGTTTAATAGTGTTTTGAGTTTACATTCCCATGGGATATCCGATTCCGAACAAGCTATTAAGACCATACACCAGTACGAACCTTTGACATTCATTTTCTATTAAAAAAGATCTGGAGACAAGATTTAGACAATGAACATTTTATTTCTTTCTCTTTCATAGTAGTACACCATTTCCTTCCTTTTGGCAGAAAAGACGAAAACAAAAAGAAAAGAAAAGATTTTTTTTCTCTCTCTCTCTTATTCGTCTGATTGGAAAGAACGTGGAACGATTTTTAAGAGACTTGTTTCAAATATCTTTTTAGTGTAAAAAGACGAGATTAAGTTCCTTAGGACAGTCTCGATTTTTGGAAAATGAGTACAAAAAGAGAGTGTTTACTATAATGTAGCAGTGGCGCGCCCAGGGTTTTATTTTAAGGGGAGGGGGTACAAATATTGTTGAACACAGTTTTGTGACCTCCTTTGTGTGAGTGTTTTGTGCTACGGCAAGCCTAGACGGGGGGCATCTGCTTATAGGTAGGGGGTGCCTTGGGCGGAGGATTTTTTAACCCTTTGAGGCGCAACCCTTTCCCAATGCTGAGAAAAAGGCAGCCGTTGCCCTTTTTCCAGCATTGGGCAATCTATCCAGCTGTTCTCGCATTCTTCCATTTTTCAGCAGATGTCAGTGCTGTTAAAAATAATCGTGACAGTTTTTTTTACGGGAAATGAGGTGCTAAAAAGTAGAGGATTCTCGTGGAGCTATGTCACCCGCAACTATTTTTATAGAAATCAAATCTATTCTTCGTGACTGGCAACAGCCAAAACGTCAGAGTTTGGTGTTCCCAGAGAGGGAACACTGTGCCTCAAAGGGTTAAAGGATTCTAACGCGTATTTGCGTTACATCTAGAGGAAAACACCCAAAACTCCAGCCTGTTAGACTGACGGCCGCGCGGTAGGTCCGAGCGCGGAACCTTCCTATTTTAGCCATCTACCTGGTTCGGTGTGCTATCCACTCAGCCATGGTCGGGCCGACCTCGTTTGTAAGTGAAAACTTCAAGGCATTCTTTTTCTCTCGCCCACGGAATAGTAACCCATTATTAGCCTTTTATAAGGTCGTGCGAAAAGACTTCCCACCTACGGTCTGTTGACTACTGAAATCAATTATCATTAGTGAATTTTCTGATTTTTCTTCGGCAATAATGAACAAGTATTTTTTCCATGTATATAGATTTTAAATATATTTGGCTTATAAACTTTCCTTTGATTCGCATTTTTAAAGAAAGCTCGCATGATTGTTTGAAAAATGAGCACAATAATTGTCGCTTTCAGTTATGTATCTTTGGGTTTAATTCCGTGTACAAGCAGCAGATATTTTCCCGACATTGATTTCGTAAATAATTAATGCATTCTCCTTCAAAATTTATATGTTTGTTTAATACTTGTTTCTCTAATTTTCACGTGGGATATTAAAACAGAGGAAAATGTATGAATTAATCCTAAAAATATGAGCCAGAAAATTCCTAAGTACTTTCGACTCTCTGCGCATAAATTCGCCTTATAAAGGGTTAAAGTAACACGGCTATAACGTTATAAAGTATTGGAGATGTGGAGTTACCTCCAATTATCTGCGCGAGGAATCTAGGCCGAGGGGGGGGGATATTGCCCTCCTTGGTGGACTTTCTAAAGAATCCTAACCCGTATTTACGCGAAGTTTCGGAGAAAATTACGGAAAACAACGAACGGTTAGGTCGGCGGACGCGACCTGGCTTTGAACCAGGCACCTTCTGTCTCTCAGTTGAGAGCACAAACGCGTTCAGCCACTGGTCGGACAATAAAATATTATCTGATATTTTTACTGCCGTTACAACCCAGTTCAACATGTACTATTTGTAAGTAATTATTTAATTTATCAGCTATTTTGCGAAGAAATATTTCCTAAGTAATTTTAAGACGAATTATAAAAAGTAAAATATTTTAATTCACTAAGTGACAATCTCTATTTTAAAGAGATTTTCACTTGGATTTTGTAACCTTTAGGGGACCTAACGTAACCTTTTCGTAACCTTTAGCCCCCTATAGCTCTCTCCGTGGTTGCAATTATGTAATGTAGTATTAAATGGTTCGGCGCTTCATATTATCTTACTTAAAAAGCACTAAAAATGTTCTCGGTTTTTGCTTGATTTCAGACATTCATAGATTTTCTGAAATTTGAATTGTTTTGAAATCATTTCATTCCATGGAAATCACTTGTCTCTAATTTAAGGTTATTATTCTATGAAATAACATAACTATTGAATAGCTTTTATTAGTGGACCGTAAAAATTTTCAGAATGTCTCTTTACAAGCTGTCCAATACACTTTTGCAAAGATGGACGTATTACAAAGAAGAAAAACTTTAAACATATACTGTTATGCTTGCACTATTTTTCGAAATAAATGTATGAACTAATGTTTGCAATACGATTTGGATTTTTATAGATTCTTGAGACTGAAGAAATTTCGGAAAGCCCGATTTATTTATTTTCTATGAGCAGCTGTAAATAATATTGGAGTGTCTTATCTGCTTTAACCTGTTCGCACCCATCTTTGCAAAGACGCAGAGTCAGCGGTTCGCATTTTGTACCCATCGTTGCTTCCCGGCTTGAAATGCTTGTGTAAAATGTTAGAAATCATCAGACTGGCTTAGTGAATTCATTCGTCATCTGTATGTGGGGGCAAAGCTAATAGAATTCTGCCCTTTCTATGAACCTGAATTTGTCAAAAATTAATTGATGTTAGATACTTTGTTTCATGTAATTATTAATTTAATAAGAGATTATGTTGTGAATTGCATCTTTATTTTTTTGTTGTTAATTTATCATTTTTTAATCTTACGCAACTTTAGATGCAGGGTTTAGTTAACGATTTCAATTTTGCTACCTTTTATAGAAGATATTTGAGGTCTGTCACTATCTTCAATTTTAGATCGTTGAAATGACTATTCCATGAGCGTCCTAGAAACTTTTCTATTGACAGTGAAAATATCAAAATACTAGCGGTAGTAAAAGGGAATGCAAAGGAAAGACAAAATCAATCAGAGTCAAAATTGACAGGCGGGTGTAAATCTCGTGAGAAGGGTTTAATTTTCCCTGCTGTTCTATGTTTTCATATACTGTTTTTAGACGTTTCCTTTTCATCAAATTGTTTTATACTTTCATTTATATCTTTATAACCATTTATTTCCCCTTGCTAATTACACTTAATGAACTAGTCAAAATCTCATGTGAAAATGTTCAGATTTTCTGAAAGAGCATGTGTCTTCAAGAGTAGCATGTGTCTTCATGTGTCTTCCAGAAGCATGTGTCTTCAAGAATATGGACATTTTGAAATTTGCTGTCAGTCAGCAACATCGTCTGTTTTGCAAGAGACTTTTCAGCCAGTTGTCGCAGTATTGTATTATATAGTTACGCTGATCCTTGGAACAAACCCGGCTCAAACACTCTAGGATAAAATTTGTACCGCACATTACTACAAAAAAATTAAAAAGTTAAGCACCAAAAACGTAATAACATCCACACCATTTGTGCGATCTGCTTGAAATTTTTCATAATTATGTATAAAAATAAGCAAAACAGTCTGCGCTACTTTAAAAATTTGGAAATCCAGCAGTTCCCTAATTTTAAAGCAATTTTTGTTATTTTCAGCTCTATTTTATTTCCGTGAGTAAAAAAAGTGAGCCATTTACGTGACAAAATGATGTACCGCAAGTGATAATGAAATCATAATAAAGTCACGGTTATCAGGCTTTGAAGGGAAAATTGTGATTCCAGTTCATTTAAAATCCTTTTTCTAGATTACCCAGTTTAACAGTTTTTCACAGGTGTTTAAAACACCTATTTTTAATTTCCCCCCGCTTACTGGAAAACGCATTCAGTCACAATAACTGTAAATGCTGGCTTTTTCTAAAAATTTAATTTTTATATTTCATGCTACAAAAAGTCCCAAAACTTAAAATGAATACATATATTGTACACACATCTATTTTTGTACAATTTTCTTGAATAAAAATAAATAGGCAATTTTATGACGGTTGTCTTGAAAATAATACAATCATTAAGGGTTAGAACTTTCCGTATACGCTGGACTTTAAAGCTACGAACCCGAAATCTAAGTGGAGTTTCCTGCAACAGGTTTCTGCAAGTTGAGACCATAGAGATAGGAATACAAGGCGATGACATTAGTTATCTTCATCATTGGACGAAATGGAGCAACATTGTTGGTCTAAGTATGGCAGAACATTTTGTTGGTTTCTTTTTAAATAAGTGAAAGATGCGCGATTTTACGGATTCAGAAGTAAAGATGCACAATTATACTTCTAAATGCAAAATCTCAGCATTCTGCAGTTAAAAGTTTTACAGTTATGTCAAATACGTAATTATTCTTGGCGCCAACTTTGGCGACATTGCTTCTTTAAAATTGAACTTCACCATAAAATAATACAGTCATATTGCAATGTGGTCTAAGCAATATGGCGCATCGGCTACAGTTTCGGCTTCAGTATCAGATAACTAATGCCGTCTCTATGGTTGAGACGCATCGCGAGCGACTCCAATTGGCATCGTGATCAGCAGTCGATCGCAATCTACTTGTTGGCCTACCCCTGATCTGCATCAATCATTAATGGGACCAGCACTCCATATATCTCTGTTTTGGTTCCTTATTTTACTTATCTGAATCTTTCTAAGCATGAGTGCCGCAGGAATTTTCTTTCCAGAGATGATTTGCCAGAGTGGCAGAGCTCATAGCACTCTGAACTGGGCAGGCGGTAGGTGACTGGTTCAAACCCAGGTCGCGTCCGTCGACCTCACCGTTAGGGGTTTTCCGTGGTTTCTTACGAAACCTCGCATAAGTACGGGTTAAGATCCCTTAAGAAGACCTCCTCCCAAGTAGGGTATCCCACCCCTCGGCCAATATCCCTCGCGTAGATAATTGGTCATAATCCCAAAATCATCCATTCAATCCAGAGATGAGGATGCACACTGCCTCACAAAGCTCCACTCGTTTCGGTTTTACCCTCACCCACAACGAAGCAGCAGGAACCTTTAACTACATTCAAGAAGAGATTGCCTCCCTTAATGAGGAACTTCATACACGGGAGCGGAACACTGGAGCGGGGACTCCAAAAAAGTGGGCTCCACGTGCTGAAGAGAGAGGGAGAGTGATCTCGCATCCCTCTTTCCTTTCCCTGGATGCGGATCGATCCAGCTTGGGACAGAGAGAGAGAGAGAGAAACGGAAAGGAGAGGCGGATGCGGATCTCCGCGACCTTTGACATTCTGGAAAAGGAGTTGGCGGTATGCCCACGTTCCCCCAACCAACAAAGATCTCGCCACGATGCGGACCCGATTTTTCTGGGACATCGTCGTGCTTTTATGCACATGCTACTACTGCTACAGCACACCAGCTTGTTGTGGAGGGAGGGGGGCAATCTTTCCCCAAAAACACAATGCGGGAGAGGGGGAGGGATGCTGACGGAGGTAGGGCTGGTTAAATGCGATTCTTTATTGATATTCCGTTGTACGGAGAGAAATCGTTCTATTAACTGAAAGAGAGACTATGCCCCTGCACAGTCAGCAGCTATGCTATAACCCCCCCCCCTCTCCCGCAATGCACGGTTTGCGGATTGGGCTTAAAATGGAGTGCAACCCCCCCCCCAATAAAATAATTCAAATTCTCTTTCCACCTCTTAATGAAAAGACAAAGCGTTCAAACTCAAACTGCGAAATAGCTATAGAGGATAGGCGGAAGGAATACGCCTATTACCAGCATGCTTAAATCTGTGAGCAGAAACTGTCTAAAAATTTGCAAAATGATTTTCCTTTAATTTTTTTTTACTTCCTTGTACGAAGTAAAAGGAAGCATAGTGATCACGAAAAATTTCGGTGTTCATATTTTGACCATCTCTAAATTTACTTTGACGAGACATTTTGCATGACATCTCAACGAACGTATGTATGTGTATATTGTATTGAAAAAAAATATTCAGAGGCAATGTTTCTCCTCTGGAAGAAAGAACGGAATTATTCAATTTCAGTAGTTTTTAATATTAGAAGGCAATCGGTGATGAGAATGACATATTTGTTCAATGGTAATTGAGATGTACTCATACGGTAGTTAAGAGCACTACCGTAGTATCCAGGATTTTAATTTAATAGATGTGGAGGGGGACAAATACAGTTGCGCACGATTGCAGGGCCCCAGACTGCTTACTCACTTCTAACGCCTAAGGCCTGACTATAACACGTTAGCGCCCAGAGTCTTTTTTAAATTTTGTGCCTCTATATATCGCTGTGAACCCAATTTTTTGGCCCACTTCTGTATGTGTGTGCAGGGCAAGTGCCCTCGCGATAATCAAGAGCCTGATAACGTCAAAATATTATGTATTGTTCAATCACACCTGTAGAAGAGAACCTTGTTTATAACATCACTTGGTTATTTAATTGTCATAAATAATTCTGGTCCCTTTAATGACGTTCCATGAACGAGTTCGACTGTATATTACTATCTGTGAATATTTGCTTAACACCAAACTTAATTTTGTCTGTATATGTGAAGATTCTGCAGAAATAATTTGAAGAGTGCTTTAATTCACTAATTTAGTGACAATCCTCTTATTTTAAAAAAATTTTTTGGAAAAACTAATCAGACTTTTCAACGTTGTTAGAACATGTTAATTATAAATCTAAAGTTTTCAAAGTTATTGGCGTGTGTGTGAAGGAGGGGAGGGGATCTGCTGGGGTCCTAAACCTGTAGATATAGTATGAAGGTCGTTCCGAAAGTAAGTTTCGTCATTTTTTTTTCATATTTTCGTCCTTTCACACAGAATTTTTTTCTGCTAAAATAAATTATACCATGGCATCATGAATTATACACCTTCCACTATTTTTTTTCCCACAGTCGCCTCTGACACTGAGACCAGACATTTGTCGTAGCGTGTAATTAGTGTGTGGGTATCACTGTGGTAAAACCCTGCGACTCAAGGGATTGTAGCACAGCTTAGCACTGTTTTGGAAGTGCCCTAGAGTGTGCTTTCAATGCATCGGAAAACGCACGGATTTCAACACAGTGGTTTCTTCAAACGGATTGCAGGCTTGGACAAATTTCGCTTCATGGGAAACTACATGGGTCCACTACATGGGAAAATAGTGGAAGGTATATGGTTTATGATGACATAGTTAATTTTCTTTCTTTTTTTTCAATAAAGTTTCTATGTGGGAAAAACAAAAAACGACGGAACTTACTTTCGGAATGAACCTCGTCGTGCATGTAGGATAAAAAACTGAAGAGGGTCTTTCTTTCTTTTCTTTATCTTTCCTTTTTTGAGGGTTGAATTCTAATAGCCCATATATAACTTTATGCCTATGATTTTAATTAAAATAGGATATGAAAATCTAAAAATGCTTTTGAACCATACAAAGCCATTGTTTTTGGACTTTAGTTTGGTGAGGCAGCTAAAAATACAGTTGAACTCAGTTGCAGTGACCCCGTTTACTGAAGTGACAAGTCTCAAGTTGTGACGTCAAAATATTCTGATCACCCGCCCATAGAACAAAATCCCGTTTATAACTTCACTCGGTTAAAGTGCCATTGATCTAAGATATTCTAACTGGTAAATGATATTCTAAGTACTATATATTGTTACCTGTATCTATTGTAGCAAATATCATTGAGTGTGGGGGGAGATTTCTAAACAGTTTAAATGCATGTTTAATAGGGAAAAAAATTTATTTAACGATTATTCTAAAAAATCGTACCACAAGAATGCACAATGATTGCTCAAAATGATAAACAAGCTGTCAATAAATAGGTAATAACAGAAAAGCGCTTGTCTTCTAACAAAGTATCAACAAGTACATTCAAATCAACTCGTTCAACTGAAGAACAGTGATCTGCCTCCCTGATAGCGATAAACAGAAAAGTCCGGCACTTTCGAGATACTTCATTTTTGTCGCAAAATTTGTCGCCACACGGTTGCCAAGGTCGAAGGGGGATGGGTTTTCAAGAACCACCTAATGCCTGTAAAACTCATTTCTCCACAATAAGCCCCGTGTGACAGGAAAGCAACATTACATTTTTGTAACACTACTTAAAAAACGAACTTTTTTCTGTTGTTGAAGGTAGTCTGCAGTAATTTGAAGCACAATTTTTAAAGTCAAGCATTATATTTCATTCATTTAATGAATGTTTTCAATTTTAAGAGGCTTTCACTTATATTTTTTTCATCTCGAACCCCTATAGCCCTCTCCGTAGGCTCCGCCTTTGGAAGCGATACTTCTTCAGTATCGCGTGGTCCAACAACAACCAGAGATTGAACTTGACAAGAGCTAATCCGATACGAAAATTCCATTCGTTGAGTGTACATTAAGGTGTCCCCGATGGCTAAAGATAGAATATGATGATTATTATTTTCTTCTTGTGTTACCCTTTGCTACTACTGCCACGTTCCTCTGCCTCCCCGGGCCATTTTCATTATGCGATGGCGGGGAAATTCTATACCACTAATGGAATGTTTTATCGAGGAGAATTCTTATTAGCGGGGAAATTGGGTGGTGCCTCATGTGAATGTTAGATTTATCTTGGGCCATCCGCTATGTTGAATCAGTGGAATGACATCATCATAATCGTCCGAACCATAAAAGCGGAACCGTCGTTTACAGTCTGCGGAAATGTACGGTTAGTGATATATAATATATAACTTTAAGTATCATTGTACAATATATTTCGAAATTCTCATGGAAATTTGAAAATAAATATCACTTAATGGATGGAAAGGTTATCTAAAAATACATTTTGTTTATTTATTTCGCAAAAATTGTGTGCCAGAAAAGCAAAAATGTATACTCTGGTGAAAGAGGTCTGTGTTTATAAAGGTATGCTATGACTATAGTAATCGAATACATTGAAATTTGGAAAACGTGTAAACATCTTTTTAAGTATGAAAGCTCTTCGTCCAAAAGTACTATTTCGTAAATAAAATATTTACGGAGTGGGGTGAAGTGTACTTAAATCGGTCTCTCTCTCTTTAAACAGTTAAGTTAAACTTTACGGAAGTCGGGAAAAACCAAACCAACTTCACACAAATGCGTTGATTTTCAATGAATTGTATTAGGTTAATAGTACTTAGTATACTTCAAAATATTCAATAATAATGATGCAAAACTACGCTTAAAAAGGCAAAAAGACATGACATTTTTTTTAACAAACAATATATTTTTTTAACCGATTTTTTTTTTCTTTTGCCTTACGGATTGTTGCTTTTATAGAGCTGGCGAAACTTTTTACTATCGAACTTCCACTTTTATGCCCACAACGGCTCAGTGGATTCAAGCTTGGTTCCCATCAGAACACCGAAAGTTAAGCGAGTGCCTACTTCGTCTAGCGCTTCCGAGGGTGACAACTAGGGTTGACAACCGTCCCGATAGAGCGGGACTTCCCGTTTGTTTGGGCTTTAGATCAGTGGCCCCAGATCGGCACCGGTCCGTAGATCAAATATGGTACCGGGTTACCCACGGAATATTAAATTACGTCTATTTAATTTACTGTGGTGTATTTCTCTCAGGTTTTGACTTAGTCGGGTTTGTGCTAATTTATACCTTTGCAACAGAAGAAATCTTGTAACTATTTTAAATCCGTTGATTATTAAGCATTTCAAGATAATGAATGCCTGCTGCATTGGAAATAAAAAAATAAGATAATGAATTAAAATTGCAGTCACTTAAATCCCTACTGTCATTTCCGACAGCTTATCTGTGTGAAGCGAGATTTTTCGCAGTGACAGCAACGAAAACAAAACAACTTAATCAACTGAACACAAGCAACTCATTTCGGGTGTCATTCTTTCCTATTACACCCATATGGAAACGACTTGCTGCAAAGAAACAAGCTCAGGGTTTTCATTGATTTCACTGAATTTAAATTTTTATACGGTCCCCCGGTCCTATCAGTTATACTTAGAAAATTTTTCTTTATACAATTTGATGCACAATTTTTAAAAAATCGTCCTTCTACGACCAAAAGTTACCGAGTTATAAAGCAGCAAATATTTTCACTTAAGTCACTTTTCCACGTTCGAAAATGTCCCGTTACGGTAAACCGTTAAGGGTTCATATAAATATTGAAATTAATGGGTTTTAATTTCATTTTCTGGCACAGAAGCAAAACTAATTTTAGAATATTAATTCTTAAGATGAAGGTTATTATCAGGCTCCATAAAAATCTATCCGGGTCAGACTTACTAAATCGTACATGTGTAGCATGCACATGTGTAACACCGAGTAATCAACGCAAAGTATAGGAAGAGTTTTCTACACGGGTGCACAATTGCATTGCAGCCGAAGAAAGCTACTTATGAGCAAATGTTACGCTAACAGAATTTGTAATATTATTTTAAGTTTCTAAAATGCATATATTTGTATTTTAAAATGTTTCACTTTCCAATTTAATGTTTAATGAAGTGTTTTATTTCCTTGAGTTTTTGTTATTTAACACCAGTTCATTAAAAAAACTCTTTAAAAAATTCTATTTTCAGTATAAGCTATATTTTTATGTTAATTCATTGGATACACATAGTTAAACGTTAATTTTCTTTATTGCAGTCTACATTCATAAAATAGTTAATGAAATTGTTAATAAATATCACAAATCTCAAAACCATGTTCATTCATTTTTCTCAAATTCATTTTGTATACAACCCCTATTTCGCTACTCGAAAAGGGTTCAAACTTTAAGCAGCAGTAACTCGGTGAATTTTGGTCGTAGAAGGACGAATTTTTTTATTTATTTTTTTTTATTATTATTGTGCATGGAATTGTATAAAGAAAATTTTTCTAAATATAACTGGTAGGAGCGGGGGACCGTATAAAAATTTAAATTTCGTAATTTTTTAGGAATTAATATATTGACTTTGATTTTTTCTGGTATAGTAGGTTATATAATTTAAAGCATTTTTGCTATTGGAACTATGTGTCTCTGACGAACGGTTTAGAAAATGGCCATTGGGCACCGTTAGCACTGGGCACCCTGCATATATAGTTCCTTCACTTTACGAAATTCTTAAATGTAATTAGAGAGGTCACATGACAAACGTATAAAACAAAAACAAAGTAATACATCAGCATCTCAAGAATCCGGTATTTTTATCGTACGTTGGCCATGTCTCCCTATCTTAGTTATTATTTACATTCTGGTTTTACTGTTTACCATTGGGCGTTTCCGCTTTTTCACCCCTTGTTTTTATGCTAAGCAGGTATTTGTCTTTTTAACCTTGATTACATGCTGTGAGATGCCGAATTAATTAGTTGTAGAGCATTGCTTTATGAAATGAAAGTGTAGTGAAATTGTGGTTCGTATTTTGTACAACAAAAATCACTAAATAGTAGACTTTGGAATAGTTTTTTTCTTTTCTTTTTTCGGAGAATCTAATTGTGATAGAGGCTCGGGAAAAAAAAATTAATTCAGACTGTCTCTTTACAAGCGGTATTGAACTACAACAAACGATGAACTTACGAAAAATTCAGAAACATTTTACGAAATTCTTAAACATGCGGTATTTTGCAACATTTCCCTAAACAGAAAGCATTGCGGCCCATTTTGGAAGACAACTTTCATGCTTGAGAATTTTTTTTCCTGAAAGTTAAAAGAGACACATTACAGCGGTTTACTGTTATAGTGTAAGCGCATAGCTAGCATGTTTAGTGAAAAAGTATAAATAGTTTTTTTTTTTTTTTTTTCAAATGTTTAACATCAATGGTTTGTTTGTAAAAGTTGTTCAAAAGTCCTGAGGAGCTTATCGTTTTGTTGAAGGAACTGGCTTAATCTTTTGAAACGCAATCATTTCATAATGCCGAAAAAAGGCAGCCGTTGCCATCGTTCGATTTAACTACCAGCAGATCTAGAGACCAGTTTTTAGCACAGATGGCTGTGCGTGCACAGCATAGCGAACAGTAGCACTAGCGAACCTGTGTCAAAAACTGGTCTCTAGATCTGTGGCACGCGATGAGCGATTCGATCAACCGCCATTTTGCTGGTAGTGAAATCGAGCTGTGGCAACGGCTACCTTTTTTTTGGCATTGGGCAGTTGTTCTTCTGTAACAATGTATTTCCATCCTATTCTTCCAGTTTTCAGCAGATGCCAGTGCTGTTAAAAATAATCCTAGCAATTTTAGAAATAATTGACAATTTTTACTGGAAATTAAATGCTAAAAAGTAAACTATTCTCGTGTAACTATGTCACCCTCAAGTATTTTTATAGAAATCAAATTTATTCTCCGTGACTGACAATAGTCAAAAGTTTGTGTCCTCACGGTGAGGACACCGCACGTTAAAGGGTTAACAGCTGTTTCTTAACCTTACAGCGGCAGAAGGGCGATGTTTCGCACCGGAAGGTGAGTGTCATACTAAGCCAGAATAATTTTACGCTTCAGTTACAATCGGACGTGTGTTCTACGTTACAGTAGTTCTTTGCTAGTACAGTGAAGCACCGACTTAACATTTTCCCGCTCTTAACGTGATTTTCTATCGGTCCAAAACATTTTGCAAAAAACTGCAGAGAAAAATTTGCAAAAACTCATCGATATTGAAAACGAAACTTGTAATGCAAATAGGCACAGCACACAGTAAAATAATCAATTTCTTTAAAAAAAATTTTGGAAAAAAAATTTAAATTATTGTTTAGGAATAAATAAAATGTGTGTTGTCTAAATTACATTTTAATTCATGGGCAGTACTTTGCTTTCACCAATCCCGATTTAGCGTTTTTCCGCATATAGTGTTCGTTAGTTTTTGTAGGTCCTTTGAATGACGTTAAATCGAGGTTTCATTGTATAGGCATTTTAAAATAAGAAAGAAATAAAATTTAGAAAAGCTATTCTGCAGCAGTAATAGATATTATAATTTTTGATATTATCTGCACCATACGTTAGGGGAAAAAATGTTAGAAATTGGATTATTCCATAAGATTTTTGTAGGCGTGTTCGGGAGAAGATTAACTGATGCATAAAGAAAAAGTTTTTGGTCCTGCATTCTTATGCCTTTCCGAATTGTTTTGGTGCACACCACCCTTCCTAGAATTTCTGAGCACGAGTCATAAATACATAACTGCGCGTACATAATTATTCATTTCTCTTTGTAAAAATCTTTACGACAGTATTCCTTTCAGCAAGCTAAATGAAGCTGATTTAGCGAACAAACTCTCAGCCTAAGTATGTGCGACCAAAGCCTCTCCTGACCATCTGTTGCTATCGAATGACACAATGAGCTGATGCTCAGCAAGCTCGAAAACTTCATTTCGGGAAGATATATTGCTATAGTAACCAAGTATGACGTCAAAAGCCAACTCTTTTTTGTCATATCAAGGTTATCTCTATCCCTGTAATTTCAGGCGAGAATCTCACGTCTTGCGTATGTTTAACGCTAATCATTTGCACATCTGTAAGGAAGAACAACTTTATATCGTACCCAAAGCTGAAAAAATGCACCCATTTCTCGAGTTAACTACTAGTAGCATGACTGTCGATCGAATCGCCCATCGCGTGGTGCAGAGCTAAAGTTCTTTTTTGACACAGGCGGCTGTACTTTTTCGGTTTTGAGAGCCGAAAAGTTTCTGCACCACGAGAGCCGAAAAGTTCGGTTTTGAGACCATTTAACTAGGGATGGACGCGAGACGAGAAACAGGGCTGTCTCGCAGTAGTAAACCTCTGTCTCGTCTCGCAGAGAAATTGCCTGTTTCGTCTCGCAAAATTAAGGACTGCGATTTTGTTACCTATTTTTAGCAACATTAATACAATTTTATTGAAAATTAATAATAACAATTAATTATATATATATATATATGCATATTACCATATTAGTATATATATTAGTTACCATATTAACTGATATGTGCATTTGAAATGATAAAAATTCAGATTTAATCCTTAATATATAATGTGACATGACACCGAAAAAATATTTGTTTTTATTTATTTATTTCCGGAACTGCGTAAATGTAATATGTGTGACTGATGGGAGTTTAATTTGCTTTTGAAATTATATAAAGCTTTGAATTTTGTTAGAAATGATGCAGAACTCAGGACATGTAGCGCAAACAAAATTGTAATCTAACTAAGCGGCCCCAATGTGGGGAATAGTGAATTCATAAAAGTTTCAATTGGGGACGGGATAACTATAGTGAAGCCTGCTTATCCCTCCCCCCTCTCATTTTAGTGTATGAGATATGGGTTTCATATTTAATCGGGAACCCGGGTTTAACCTGTTCATTCACACCATCAAAAATAAGAGACAACAGAGAAGACTTGTGACCAGGGTTATTTCTCAACATTTTTTTCTTTGAATGCTCTGGTGAGACCCAGCGTTGTGTTAGCGAAATCGCTCCAGTAGATCATTCATTTACGTTCGCATAGCTTATGGCTTATGGTGAAAGAAGCATTTTTAATAACTGATGAAACATTTTATATATATAAATATTAATTTATTTAAGAGAAAAATATGAAATATCCATAAGGTTTAATTACATACGTATTCATGTATTCTGATGAAATATAGCCATTATATAAGTAAACAAAAAATCACAATTATTAAGTACACAATTAGAGCATAAAATATCAAAGTAAGCATACTTGCATCCACTATTTTAAAAAAATGTAATAATTATAGCCAGACATTTTAAATAGGTTTGAAGTTTTTTCCATGAAAAAATAATGATAGCATACTTGAATAATTTATTCATAATTCTGGATTATACGTAAATATGAATTAGACATTAAAACTCACTTGTAATTCAAACCTCATTTTTAAGCTATCTAAATATTTACAAAAAATAACAATTATCAGAACTATGAAACCAAATATCTATGTTGAGATCAGTGTACATTATTTGGGGGGGGAGAGGTTAATTAAAAGAATAATCTAAAAAATATTCTCTAAAAAGATGATTAAATTCTTTTGGTTTTTATTTACGAGCAATGATTGCTCTGCGCAAATTAATAAATGAATGGTTTCTGTAAAAACACCATTCTGTAATTATAATATACAAATTTATACATGGAGGGATTTTTCCCATAAAAACAAAGTGAACATGCTATTATTATCTAGACATGTAACAATATATACACAGTGGAACCCACTACACCGACAATGCACACACACACATGTGAGTGTGCGTGTGCTTGCTATAAGAACTTTTGCCAGATTTGATCAAACATTTTAAGTGGAAAACGTCTTAAACGGAAAAGCACTTAGCATTAATGATAAAAAATATAAACATATTTCTTTTATAAAGGATAATTGAAGTATTATATTATCGTTTTATCGTTCGTTTCTTAAAATGAAATTTCAAGAGTACGAACTGGGTGTCATGTAATAGCCATCCCTGGACACGTGTGTCATGTAATAGCCATCCCTGACTTAGCGTCCATATGAGCTAATGATACATATGGGTTACAAATATTAAAATAAAAATATTTTTTAAATGCAGCTTGCTCAAATATATGTAAGTAATTTTAAAATTCAATTTCGGAAATCTTAAAAACGCTTTGCATTGCGAAACTCAACAGCTGTCAAAAATGGGTTAAAATGCTTGTGATAGTAAAAGGGGCCCCAAAGTGAGTGTCCCTGGGCACGATCGAAATATGGCCAGGCGCTTTGGACTTACCGTACCGCCTTTCCTCAGTTTGCTTACTATTTTTCTGTCTTCTACTCTTCTCTGTTTTCTTTCTTTTTTTTCCAGTTTCTTTATTTATTCTCTCCTTTGTGTGTTTTGTATATTCCTTGCGCTATCCTAATTGTAAATGTTACGTGACTGTGTGTGTTTTAGAGTGCTGATACTATACCAAGAACGATAGCAAAGGAGACGCAAGTTAAACGGTAGAGGCTTCAGGCAAAGTGTACCCTCCCTTCTCAGGATGGCATACCTCCTCAAACACAACACTGCAGTTCTGATTGAAAAGTAATTCGATCGTAAATTTATGCGAGACGAGAAATTCTCGCGAGATAAGACTCTGTCTCACCTCGCAAAATATTTCCTTTCTCGCAAAAATTTGCCTCTCTCGTCCATCCCTACATTTAACCCTATTTTTTTGCGACTAGAAGTTGAAAGCGTTAGAAAGAGTTGGTTTCACTGCACGACCACTGTGCATCAAGGGTTAAACAATTCTCTCCAGTTTATTCGTATGACTGATTCAATGACGGCTTCTCATGTGACACCAACGCCACATTCGATTCGTCTAAGTCGTGCGTGTAACAGAATTTCCAGAGGAATGTAAGATGCATTCTTTTGAGAATATTTTCGAATGATTTTCCCTCATATTTACGTAGTAGATGGTGTGGTTAAATGAAGACGGGGAGTGTCTCTGTTTTGTAATCTAACAGAAGCACCTGTGTTTACCCATGCAGCTCCTTTTAAGAACAAATTAATGAGCGATGAAACATAGCATGTTCTGTTCGAAGTTAAAAAAAAAAATAATAAAGCCACATTGTTCCGTATTTGTTCGTAACCATAGCAGGGCCATAACCAAGATGACATGCTAGGTAGAGTTTTGAATCTAGTTCGTAGGGCTGACTAAACATAAGTATTAGTAAAATAAATAAAAACTTTGTATAAAAGACACACATAAAATGATACTTATATGATACTTTTTTCCGTAAATATTAGTAGAAGGGGAGGGGAAGAGTTTTTTCAATTTGTATATCTTTTCCTAGAGTATTTGCTTCTCAAAATGCCAAATCCTACCATATACGTGCCACGTGTGGCCGTGCATTATCCTGCTGAAATATGGCTGTTGGCAAGCCCTGAAGGTAAGAAAGGACAACTGGCTCCAACACCTCGGAGATGTAGCGCTGGCTGGTTAAAGTACCGGCAATGCGTACTAGAGGAGTGCGAGAGAGATATCCGATACCGCCCCATACCATAATACCCGGTGCAGGACCAGTGTGACGGTGCATAATGCAGCTGTTCAGCATCCTCTCTCCACGGTGTCTCCAGACTCGAATCCGACCGTCGTGGTGTTGCATACAGAAGCGTGACTCGTCAGTATAGAGAATTTCATTCCATTCTGTCGTCCACATCCTTCTTTCATCGCACCATTGGCGGCGGAGACGTCTGTGGTTCCGCGTCAGAGGTAGACAAAGCAACGGACGTCTTGCGGACAGACCATTCTGCTGTAAACGACGTCGAATGGTACGCGCAGACACTGGATGATGCGTTACAGACTGAATCTGCTGTGATATGGTTCGTGATGTTTTACGCTGGTGTTGTGTTTTATGCTGATCCCTGACTCACTCATTCTGGAACAATTCCGGTTCAACCACCCAACCAAGATAAAACTTTTGCCACCATGACTGCAAGATAAAAAAGTTAAGCACAAAAATCGTAATAAAATCTATACCATTTGTACGATCCAATTGAAAGTTTTCATTATTATGTAAAATAATAATAATAATAATAATAATAATCTGCGCTACTTTAAAAATATGAAAATCCATCCGTTCCCTAATTTTCAAGCAATTTTTCACTATTTTCAGCTGCATTTTGTTTCCGAGAGAGAAAAAAAAGTGAATAATTTGTTTGACAAAATTAGGTGCCTCAAGTGAGTGACGTCATACTGAAGTTACTGTTATCAGAACTTGAAGGAAAAATTGCGATTTCAATTCGTTCAAAATAGTTTTTCTAGATTAACCAGTTTAACTTTTTTCACAAATAAAATTATTTCCTCTGCATGAAACATTGATATAAGAATGGATGACTTGGTTAAACGAAGACTGGGGAACGCCTTATTTTATAACCTAACATAAGCACCTGTATTTACCTATTAGAGGTCTGCGCCGTCGCCGGGCGCTTGTACTACGGTGCCGCCGGGTTCTATGCCGGCGTGCAATTGACTTCATTGTTTTATAGAAAATTTTAATATAAACTATCAACAATAGGGATTTTTTTCTTCCTGAACGAAGAGTAAAATTTAAAACGTTACGAATTTCAATAGAAAAATTAATAGTTTACTTCTACAATGTAAATTGGTATAAATTAGTTTTATGTTTTATTAATCTTCTCACTAAATAATGTTCTCACAATGGTAGACGGCGGAAGAGTGAAGGTCCTGGGTTCTCATTCCGCGGCTGTCGATCTAACGGTCGGGAGTTTGGGTCGGTTTTCCCCAGATGTAATGTGAATACGCGTTAGAACCCCTCAAAAAATCTTCCGACCAAAGCACCTCCATCCTAGGCAGATCGCCCCAGTGAAGCGTTGCCGTATAATTACACAAATACAATCCAAATTAAATAATGTTTCCCACCAGCTCTATGAACATCATTACGTAATCAAGATTTCTTTTGGAGGTGGCTGAGATGTCAAACGCTGGAAAGCAAAGACAAAATAACCTTTTTTTTTAAGGAGTTGATATTTTATTTTTACCTGAAAGTGTATTTATGTATAAGAATGAATAAAAAAGAAATTGCTGAATCGAGTTTAAAATCTTTGTATTTGGAAATGCTTGTATATATTTTAAAAAAAAGTGTGTAGCTCTTAGCACACTTAGGAGGTCTCTGCAGACCCACCAGCCACCTTTGACTACGCCCCTGTTTAAGACTAGTTCATTTTATAGCCTATGTGTTGAACATGACACAGCTTCTCTTCCTCATTGGCCTTTTCCTATTCATATTCATGTGCTCATACATTTTGCTCATGCCAAAGTAAAAGATATTTTCTTCGTTTAAAAAGAAATGTTTACTACCAGTGGGGAGAAAGAAATCAAGAAAAGAAACCTGCTTGTCCTCAAGGCTACTGAAGATTGCATGTGCGTTTTATTTTATTAAATTGAAACAGGCGGAACTTTTCGGGATAGTTACTTTTGGGAATTTGAGTTACAGAATAACTAACGGGGTTTGTTTACTTTAAGAGCAGGGGCCAATTTGCTTTGATGGAGGGGGCCCAGAGCAAAATGCTTAATTGGGGACCCCCTCTTACAAAAACTGTCTCATACCCTACAAAGCAAATTTCATATCACACTATAGCATAAAAATGATTATTTAATCAATATGCAAAATGAAATGGCAATAGTTCGTTAATAATAATAATACGTAAGACAATAATATTTCAATTATATTTATTTGATTTTCAATCGTTGATTTCATTCCATATCTTTCAAGTAACATGTTCTTTTTCTTAACTTAGTATATATGAACCTTCGTTGGATGATCGACTGACTGTTCGTTGTTACTTCTCTGCCTTCTAATTCTGTAGAACAATGCATCTGTTGAGCAATTTGCTAAAACAGTTGTCGATACAATGCTAGCGCTATGAAATAGTAGCAGAGTAATTATTATTACTATTATTTTTCATAAAATTAATCTCTCTTAGTTTAAGTTAAAATCAAAATTTGTGCAAATTTTTAAACTTGAAAGATAATTTGGGGTTCCCTTTTGTTGGGGGCCAGGGCGCTTGCCCAGAATTCTCTGCCGGAAATCAGTCTCTGTTTGAGAGGTTATTCACCGAGTTCGTTCCTGCTTGGAAGTGGGATAGTCTGTACCAAAAATGGGGATTATCCAGTGAACACTTTAGATAATTAAATTGAATTATTCATATCTGTATTATGGCAAAATAAAAAGATGCTTAATACACACACACACACACACACACAGATCCGTATTTTTAAAACCATACACATTATTAACTTTAAATAAATAAATAATTGTTTTCTTCCAAATTTATACTTTGTTTTTACTCGTATTTGTAATTTACTTTTAAAATACTGTTGCTTAAAAATCTGTACTCGGTAGACAGTAACAAACAGACTACGTCAGAAAGATTATGATATGTATGTGTGTGTGTGTACACATGCGTGCATTTTTATTATGCTGTTTTTCCAAAATTTTCCCACGACGCGCAGCGCCGCCGCCACCACGAATTTCTGTGCGGCGCAGACTTCTATTACCTATGCAGTTCCTTTTAAGTATAAACTAATGAGCGATGAAGCACAGCTATGCTTTGTTCGAAGTTAAAAAATGCCACATTGTTCCGATTGTACTCCAATTTGAACAGACGTTTAATTCTGTAACCGTAGTGTCGGCTGATGGGGCACTTGCTCCCTCAATTTTGTCTTAACCCTCAACTTTCGTTTAACCCTTTGATGTGCGGTGGTTGCGCCGTGATACCACCTTATTTCAGCGCTTTTACTGCTGGCGTAAAAAAAAAAAAATGTTAAATGGTCCCAAAGCTGAAAAAGTGCAGTCGTTGCCATCGATCATTTAACTATCAACAACATGGCGGTTGATCGAATCGCCTGTCTGGCGTCACAGAGTTACAGATAGGCGATTCAGTCAACCGCCATGTTGTTGGTGATTAAATAGATCGATGGCAACTGCTGCACTTTTTCAGTGTTGGGCTGTCTATTCAGTTGGTCTTTTATATTGATGTTGTGACGATATTTGCATTTCAAAGGGTTAAAAACATTTTTGCTTTGAAATTTAATTTTAAAAAAACCATCCCTTTTGCTACCATTGATTTAAGATACGTAACCCTCTCAACCAGATTTTAGGTCACGCTAAAATTAACGAAAATCTAAATCTAGCAAATATCACATATAACTTTAAAAATAAAAATAGTACAGTACAATTGCATCAAGTCACTCTTCTTCAGCTATAAAATGATCCAACTTCCACACAGGCAGGAAATACGAGAACTAAAGAGTAAAAGAAAATAATAATAATAAAAAAGTAGTTATTTGGAACAAAGAAAAAAAAGGGGGGGATCGTCTAAGAGAAAAGTTGAAATAGGAGGAAGGAAGAGAAGAAGTTAGTAAAAAATAAACAAGTTCAAAAATAAACAAAAGGAAATAATGAAAGGAAAAAATAAATTAATAAATAAGCAAATAGAAAAAACATCCAATGACATTAACAATTTATTTTAGTTCACATAGAAATATAACGATACTTTAAATGGATTAGGAAGTTTGTATAAAGTAGGTTAAATGGATATTCGAGGCATCATTTGCATCTCTTTTTACCCTCAGTTGCAGATATCACGTCGGGGGATTTTAGTTTATAGATTATCGAAAAAATTTTTACAGCAATGAGCATGTATGTCTCTATGCCAGATGACAACCTTATTACTAACTAATAGAAAAAAGGAACGGAATGCATAGAGTATATATGTAAATGTATACATCGAAGAGCCATTACATTATGACCACCTACGCAATAACGCGTTGCGCGTCCTTTGGTTTTTAAAACAGCTTCAACTCGCCTGGGAATGGATGCCACAAGTTCTTGTTCGATACTGGAGACAGGTTGTAGCAAGCATTTAAGCAGCGGCCACACTAAGTCAAGATATTGGAACATGAAGGTGTTTGAGCTCTTAGCTGCCGGGGAGAGGGAAGCAGCTGTTCTCCTGGAAGATGGCGCATCCTGACACGATCATAGAGGCGATGAAGGAGAAACTGGGATTCATCCTACCACGCAACTCTCTTCTAGATATCCGTGGTCCAGTCTCGATGTTCCTTTGCCCACTGTAGGCGTACTTGACAGTGACGTTCGGTAAGCAGAGGCACACGAGTGGGACGTCTGCTCCGCAGTCCCATATGCAACAGTATCTGCTGAATTGTGTGTTTCGAAACACTTGCATTGTATGGACTGTCAGCTGAGCCACTGTCTGCCGCTGCTTTTGCTGTACTAGGCGGGACAGTCTCCGACATCCTCTTTATTTGATGATGCGTGGTCGACCAACAACTTAGCGTCTATTGCTGGTTCCACCGTCGCAAATCCACTTTTTATAAATACTAACAACGGAAGATCGTGAACAACCGACCAGTCGTGCAGCTTCGGAGATACTCGTTCCGAGTCTTCGGGCCATTACAATCTGCCCTCTATCCAATTCGCTTAGATCAACAGTCTTTCCCATCACTTACAAAAGTAAGCGAAAGAATGACGCCTTACCTTCTCCTGCAACAGTTAAATACCATTTCCACTTAATTACGTGCTCTCCAAGTCGTCCAGACGAGTTCATTGAAAATGTGCGGGTGGTTATAAAGTAATAGCTCTTCAGTGTATACGTTTGTTACGTTTGTTGAAGTATTTTACATTTGATACATTTATCATTATTTATAAAATTTTGTTTATGTTTTACGTAGAATTAAATATCAAAAACTTTTTAATAATTTAATATACTCCTGTTTGTAAAAAATGTCACACCATGAAAGAATGACACGATTGAGCTGAAAATTTCAAGGATTACATAAATCCCGAATAGGGTGTAAATTGCATGGCAGAGTTTATCAATCTCAAGATAGAAGCAATTTTTACTATGATGTCACGTTTCTGACTGCCGCAAAAGAATCGCAGTTATTAAAGTAGTTAGTTCACTTATATCACCTGGGTTAGTTCCGCCAGTTCTTTTTCTATCAAAGTAATATTGAAACTTGCAATGACGGTTAAAAAAAAATTCTTTACAAAAGGACCGCTATGGTGGAACAACGGACGTAGACTGTAAGAGATAACACTCTCTGTAACTCCATGCTGGGATTTATGTTCTCCAAACTACCTTTGAAATGCGTAAACATTGGAAATCGAGAGACGATAAGCAAATCTAGTGGTTAAAGAGTAAGCATTTCCCACGCTTACTGTCAGTTCTGCACGTGATTAACTTCTTTACCTAGCATATGAAATGACTATGAATGCGAACACTAAATTTTAATTATTATTTTTTTCTTGGAAATGGTACAGTTTACGCGATTGCCTTAGCAACCAATAAAAATAAAAAAAGTGCTCTATCTTGAGCGCGTGTTTGTTACAAGTGCGTGTATATTTACGGCAGAAAATGGCTTCATTAGTGAGTTTTTTTACTTAATGTGAGTTTAGTATGTCAGAATGAGTTTTCAGATTTCTCTAAGCGTTTGAGTTTATGTTTCAGTGTCATCGTCATTGTATACTATAAACATTTTGTGAATATTGTCTTCTATTCGATGCCAGCATCATCAGTTACTGAGCGAGGTTTGCGCCATCTGTATGCACCAATGGCATACTGAAGTGTTACTTTCTAAGGGTCTAACGGCGTGGGTGGAACGTAATTCTACGTTAAAAAAAGAAAGAAGAGAAGAATAATAAGTTCATTCTAAACATTTCTCTAACGTCTTGAACAATGATTTAAAAATATGTACGGTGCGTTTTTAAATAAATCCCATATAACTAGGCTACGGAGGACAAATCAATCCGTCTATTCCGTTTTCCATACTAAATCTCCCGCTTCTTGATCCTGGTAATAAATCGCTATCATCTCCCTTTCACCGCATTCCCCATATCCCCCGAAATATTTCTTTCGAAAAGACAGCATCGAAAATGCACGAGCATAATTTCATACGTCAGCGAACATTTCTCGTGGCTCCCAAATCTCTTTTCCACCCGTATCTCTGCACACTTTCTCCGTTTCTGAAAAAAGATGCGTTACCATGGGCGACGGACGAGACTTCGCCTAGCAGCAGCAACACGTGTGGGAAGGGAGGTGGGGGGTGAATGGCACAATAAATTCGTACTCCATGTATTTATTCGCTCTCAGATTTGTTCATTTTTGGTTTATTCAAGACGAACATCTTTGGGAAGAAACAACTAAATATAGCTTTGAATCGAAACACGCTTGGGAATTAATTTTATGAGGTAATGAAAACGTTAGATCAAGGCGTTTAAACAACTCAGAACCTATTTTCTTTTGTAAAGATTTGTAGATTACGGCCGATTATAACGCTAGGGATCCAGCTGAGAGGGGATAGGGGGGTTGCTCTCCGTGGGGGATTTATAAGGAGTCCTAACCTGTATTCACGCGCAGTTTCGGGGAAAAAACGGAAAATTCCGAGCGGCTACGTCGACGGATGCGACCTGGGCTTGAACAAGAGCGCAAATAAGCTCGGCCACTGGTCGGGCAGGATTTGTAGCGATATTCCGCATGCATTGGAGCTCAAATAGGGCGATTTTAAATATTTAAAACTTTTGCAAAAGTTTTTTTTTTTTTTTTTTTTTTTTTTTTTTCGCAGTGGGAAAAGTGTTCACATTCTCTCTTAAATCTTGAAATAAATCTTAATCCTGGTTTAACCTGAACGTCCCCTTTACTGAAAGCTCCTTACTACGCCCCCCTTTACGTAATTGATACATCTTATTTTTATGCACTGTATTATGTACCTTATTGAAAAGGGTGTATGTAGCTTTCATAGTTCTTTTACCAAAATAATTCCATTACATTACGCTGTAATGGACTATCATACTCCATAAAGCATACTTTAAGGAATATTCGACTATTTTAAACATAACAAAATTGATATGTTATTAGGAGGCATTGAAAGAGCAAATCGAGCAGAAAAAAGAAAAAAATTTCCCGGCACCATCTCAGAATTTCATGAATTTTTTTTTCTTACTTTGCCTTACACAAGGAAAGAACAAATCTGAAATATTTTTGATTTAGATCTTTTAGTTGTGGAGTTATGGCGGGGGTCAAAGTACCCCAGACAGTCAGCAATTGGAAATTCGAAAGTTCATGGTCTTAGAATTCGGGAATTCCCGTCGCAATACTTCAAGGGGATTGGTATGCCGAAAGGAGATCTCTTGACCGAAAACCTCTTTGTCTTTCGGTTTAAATGAATCCTGTCCTGCTTTTAATCAGCCGTTTTGCTGGCAACTGCTTTAGTAGTTAGCTCTCCATCGAGCAAAGCAAATATTTCGCTTAAGCAATTAGCTTTAAAATATCTGGTGGTGGACACCAGGTCCAATAGCTTGAATGTATAGTGTTTATTGAAATTATTTTAAGTATCTTTAACGTTATCGTTTGTTATAAAGTTGTGGCAAATTTGCTAGTTTGCTTACTACATTAGCAATAACGCTGCCCGGTTGACACTAGCTTCGAGTTGGGGAGATGGGCCATGCCGGCCGCCGCTCAAAGTTGTTGTCTGGTGGGGCTTCATGGTAGTCCACGGGGCACTGGGGAAAGCCCGATCCTTTTGCCTGTGGTTGTCGCCATGAATGAATCAATACTTCTGGTTTAGAACACATTTTATTAAAATCTTAACAGCTTTTCAGGCAGATTTATCTGGCAGCAGAGGTCACAAAAAATCTGCTCTTTTGACGGTGTTGACACTATTATTAGCAAACTAGCTGTGTGCCCGTTCTTCGCAAGGTAGGAAACGAAAAATTTTCTTACTTGTGTAGTATGAATTAATTCCAGTGATGTGGAACCTAAAAAAAGCAAAGTTATTTGGCTCCTGATCTGAGGTTTGCGTCATGAGTACTAGCCTGGGATCATTGCAATATCATGACACAAAAGGCTATATATCAGTGTAATTCCATTCCCCATCAAAAAAATGAAAAGCTTGACCGTTTGCAGAGAAAACTCCTAACTTTCAAAATGTCTTATTTCTAGATCATACTGTTTTTTGGGTTTAAGTTGTAGCGTTAACACCTCAGGCACTACATCATGTGGACAACCTTTTTATAGTAAAATAGCTGCGCAGCCGCTCTTCATTCGTGAAGAAGCGAATATTTTACTAAAATATAATCATAACTACACGTGACAATGCAGAATTTTAAAAAAAAGTTCAGGTAATATCTTCTGTTGAAATTACTGCTGATATATTAACGCAAGGTAGAATTGCTTATCGTTTAGTTAGATGTAAGAAGTCGCCATTTATAAGCTATTCAGATAGTACAGATTGTGCTTATACCTATATAAAATGAATCATAAAAAAAATACGTTTCATAGCCAGGGCCTTATTATCGCATGGGCAAATCGGGACTTTGCCCAGGGACCCAATTTCAAATGTTGTTCTGAAATATTCTTTTTTATATCAAATTTTTATGAAAAATAAAACAAATTTCATAGATGGGGTCCTCCAAATTCATCAGTGCCCGGGCCCTCTGTTGGTCATATTCAGGCTCTGTTCATAGCCCTCGTGTTTGGAGTGGAGTGAAAGATTCCAGTACGAAAATCACTCGCACGGGAATCGATGGTGGTTCACTAACTCCACCTTATCTTATTGCACGCCTCGCTCAAAACTGTCTTGACTTTTCTGCAAAGCCTGGTAGCGCAGAAGCCGGTTGCGATTCGAATGATTTCTGCAATCAATTACTACTGTTCGAATAGAATCAATAATCGATTAATCGAATAGTGCATATTCGCGGTTTCACTATTCGAATATTTGAATAGTGATCGCTATTTTACTATCCGAATGAGATTTCTAATTCCTTGTGCTATTCGAATGCCATATGCAGAGTGTTCGAAAGATTTTTCAAAATCTATTATCTCGAATGCATTCAATAATCAATTAATTCGAATAGTTTCATTCGTTTATGCCCATTAATACGTTCTCTGTATTGGGGGACGGACTTCCTCAAGAGGTTAAATGACTCTTTCGCAGTCGAGGTCTTGATTCATTCAAAATAATCTACTTAGGAATTGTGTCGGAGGGTACTGGCAACTGCGTCAGTTTAAAAAAAAATTATTCTTTTCTGAGGCTTGTTGAACTAACTATTTTACACGGCTGAGATACAATTTTTCTGTTCCACATTTCATAGATAGGTGTCCTCACATATATTTAAAAAGGTTAAAAGTTCGCCAACGTTCTTTTTAAATGCCAAAAGGAAAAAACAACAACCTTTTAACAACTGTTCCTGTTTCTCAAATCCTTCACTTTTCATTTCTAAGAAAAGATGCGCTACCATAGCAACGCCAAACTCGAGAGCGATAGCTGGCAATAGCGTAGAGAAAAACGCCTACACTCAGATTTGTTTTAGCATCATCCATTGCACATAAGTGAAGAAAAAATTAAATGCAACTTAATGTAAAGAAAGGAAGCGAGTTTTCTGTATTTTTTTTTCTCCTTTGGGGATTTTAGTTAAAACGTAATTGGTTTTATAATACGAGGAATTAGTATACTTCCTTTTTGCGAAAAAATAGAAGGACTCTCATTTATTTTTATAGCGAAAATGTATGTGGGATGGTATAAAAATATTTTTTTTTTCGTTGTTCATGGATATTCATTTATTCACTGCATGTTCGGCAGGTAAACCGTTTGGGAGATCAGTTAAAAACGTTCATAGACCTACAGTTTTCACAGCAATGCACAAACACTATATAATAGTTAAAATAAACATAGTGGACAAATGACTTGTCACTTCATTTAAAATTTGGTGCGTCCATCTTTTGCCTTGTATACAGCATTTACTCGTCGTAGAATACACGTGACACAGCTAGTTCTTTGACATTTAGTATTCAAACGTCTTAAATGCTTCTCCAATTCTTCACAAACATTTTCTGTCACACTGATGTCTAGACTTTTTGATGACCATTTCAGACGATCAAATAAACCCTAACGGCACTCATCGGTCCATAGAATTTTTTCCTGCATTTCTAAATCCCAAATTTTGCATTCTTTACCCCAAGCATAACGATTTTTCCTATTTGCAACTGACAAAAAGGGTTTTCATGTTGGACATCGGCTGACAAGCCCAAGACATTCCACTTATGTTCTCATTGTTCTGTGACAGACCTTTGTTTTCGAGTTCAAATTGAATTCTTTCGTGATTTGTGCAGTTCCCAATCGTCTGCTTCCCCCATTTTTCTTCACAATTCGCTTCAAAAAATTTTCAGCACAATTGGTCAATTTCTTCAGTCTATGTCCCCCTTCGTGTTGAAGATTTTGTGTTAATTTCAGTTAAATATGCTTTATATATCCTTTTTACGTTTCTATTTGATATTTTAAGATGATTTGAAATGTCAGACATTTTTACGCCGTTTTATCGCATAGACACAATCTGCCCTCTTCTAAGCTCATTAATAGCTTTCCTTGATGACAATTTGACCATTTGACCTTTTGACAATTGAAAACAAAAACAATTTTACAAAGTTCAAACAGTCTTAAATTTAAAGATTAGAGTCGTTCCTTCGAAATTTACTTTTTGAGATACATTCATGAATGTTTTCTATAACTAAAATTTAAAGAAAATAAAAAATCATAAAAAGTAGTACGTGGCAAGTCATTTAGCCACTGTGTGTACTACTAATATCATAACTTCCTTTTTACTTCGTTGTGTAAAGTAAAGGGACTATCGCAAAAACTTTTGATACAGTCGAACTCGTTTATAAAGAGCCCGGATTGAAGGGGAACCCGGGTTTAACAAGGAAATCGGAAATACTTGGCTGGTACAATGATGTGTCTATGGCAGTATAACTCGCTTTTAACGAATAAACACCGGTTATAGCAAGCAATAGTTTTGCAATTCATAATATTTCTGTTGACCTCCAGTTCAGCTTATTTCTTTCTTGTAAAAATTCCTTAAATATTACGAAGCCAACGAAAGCGAAGAAAATGAAGAATTTCAACCTCAACCGCGCTCCCTCAATTTCTCTTGATTGCACAGAAAAACTTCAAACTTTTTTCGCAACGAAGCCTAAATTGCAATACTAGTCAATTTAGATCATTTTTTACAGTTTTCGCTTCATTGTTTCAGGAGAAAAATTAAGAAAATATTTACTCTGCCTTTTTAAGGTTTTTTTTTTTTTTTAAGGATAAGTATAGTTTTTTTCTTATTCCTCAACTTTTACCTAATATGTGCACTCTTTTAAATTAATTTTAGCTAAGTGCTTCGAAAATGCAGAAATTAATATTAGAAAAAGCGACATTAGAAAAAAAAATATTTTTGCATGATTTATAATAGTATTTCAGATGCATTAAATGCTAGACAGATTTCTTTTCTCTGATTTTTCATAATTCGGTGACGAGAGGTTAATATTGAAGTATCGTATCTCAATTTCAAATAAAATAGCTTTGAATGAGCTGCATCAAAAACATTTATAATTTAATAGACGTTCAAAAAAGCCATATTGTGTTCCGATCTTTTTTTTTTTCTTTTTTCTTTTTTAACATTTTGGGGACTAATAGGAAAAAAATAAAAGCTGAAATTCAGGATAATACATAATTCATAAGACAATTCAGGATTGTCTTTGATAATTGGGATGGTTTGCCTAGAGAGGACAGCTCATGTCATCGAATGTGTCATTAGAGCATTGCCTCCGAGGTGTCAACCGAATAAAGATGAGGTAGGCTGTGAAATTCACGATTGTGTTCAGGCTCGGGCTCATGACAAATTTCTCCTTTATTGAACATACTCCTTGTAAACAAATTTGAAAAAGTGGTTCATGAGAGAAATTAATTATTATTATTTTATAAACTTGAATATAAAGAATTAGAAAGTGCATTAAGAGTTTGCTATTATATTTGTCCTTAATTTGCACAAATGGCAAAATTTATGATATTCTGTCAACGAAGTAATCGACTATTACTTATCTATTAGCTGAAATTTCGGGCTCGGGCTCCGACTTAAATAATATCGCTCGGCCTCGAATTGAAAGTCCTAAGGCTTGGGTAGGCTCGGGTTTTAAAAAATGAGCGCGAACTCATCTCTACCACCGAACTCCCAGGGGTTAGCGAGGGGTATAAAGGAATTAGCGAAAATAATATATTGGCGCACAACGGCTTACGCAAAAATTTCGTCATTTTTTTTTCTTTTTCAGATTTTTGAAGGGGCTCGTAAAGAGAAAAAGTTTTGAGCCATTGGTTTAGGGCTACAAGCGTTCTTCCTAGAGTTCTTCGCCACAATATACGGATCCTCACCAGAAGGTGAGGTGGGACTTCTTAATACCGTCATCTCTCGAAAAATGCCCGGAAACTGATAGTGACCGCCGAGAGCACTTTCCGAACCACGGACTTCACGAACTCGAATGTAAACGGTGGTGGCCTTCAGTGGAACTGTTTGACTGCGTTTAGCGCGGGAAACTGGCAAGCTGCCACTAAAGGTGAATCCAAATGAACCGGTCGAGGAGGGGGGGGGGGAAACGAGCTGAGTGAACGCACGTGTTTCGTCTTATTCATTTTTATGTGATTGTACATGGTTATTGTGTTTAGTTCATTTGATTTGATAATACGAATCGTTATTTCTTGAAAACTTCTCCTGAATAATTTAGCGGCAAGCGCGCATCAGAGTGGCACCCCCAACAACATAATGCCCATTTCTGCCTCTAAACCGGATGTTTACCTTTTTATCTAATCGCTAGCCAAACAGTATATCTGAATCGAGCCCCCCAACTTCCAGGTTACGAGTCCGACACCTTACCCACACACCAGCTACCAGCTTATACCTAACTCATAGTATATATTGACTGGTCAGTGACGGCCTCTCTTCTCTCTCTCTCCCACAGGACAAACTTCTGGTTCGCCTGGAAGAACACGAGCCCGAACAGGCCCTAACGCAAGATGAAGAAGTGAGTAAAAAAGTAAACTATCTTTTTTTTTGCCTTCTCTCGTCTCGTGTATGTGCGTTACGTCTCTTTAGTCCTTCCTGCGTTACACCACTAGTCTTCAGTGTTATGGTCAATGTTGTGTCGGAGAATTAAAGAGCATGTCTTAGGTTGTCCTTAGTATTCTCTGCGTAGAATTCGTCGTCTGTTGTGGCAAACCCGTAGTTTGTGTAATCTGTAATAAGTAGTGCTGTGTAAGTACTGTAAGATTTTTTCTTTCGTTTAGTAATCTAAGCATTCAAACATAGACTTTTTATTTTGTAAGTTGTTTTATTTTATCTCATTTAGTTATGTGAGCATTCAAATTATAGACGTTAAGTTTTTTTTTTAATTTCATTTGGTAATCTAAGCATCCAAGCATAGACATTTGCATTTTGTTTCCATCATTAGGTTAGATTTGTAGTTAAATGTTTTTCTTCTGTGTTTCATTTATGTATGTTTTGGTGCATTACTTAATGTATGTCATATTATTGTAGCTGTACTTTCAAAATGTGTCTTATATTGTGAAGAAATTTTAAACTCTATATAAAGACTTCAAAAATATACTTTAAATTTTGTCCGGTTCACAGAAACCGTACGAGATCAGCGAGTGGGCAAATTTGACGAAAAGAAATCCAATGCTATTGGATAATTTTTACAATATTACATGCATCTGATCATCGTTAAAGAACCTCATTTACCAGGACTTTCTCGTTTTTCCGTAAAAGAATGTACGCATTTAAGTCGAACTCTATTATTGCGAATCCTGTAAGGGCTAGCTTGGGAAGAAACAAATATTTTTATTTAAGCTTGGGAAAATAAAATTGGACACATCGGATATTTACCATTCTAAATACGCGAATCTGCCAAGGATTATGTGTAAGATTATATAGACTTTTTTTGTTCCTTCATCTCGGCACAGGTGTATCAAGCCTAAGGTACTTATTCAGATAGATTTAGTAGCTACTAAATCTATTGTTCAGTTACTAAGTTAGTAAGTGGGCGGGGATACTAAATGTTAGTAAATAGGAATTCAGATATATTTAGTACTAAACACGTGACTAACACCTAGAGAAAAATGAGGAAAAATTGAAAGGGAAGCTAGTAGACCAATCAGAGCGCTTGCTCCAAACGTACGTTTGTTTAGTCACGTGATTTTAGCAGCTTGTTTTGGTCCGTCTCTAAATTCTATCTGAATCGACTTTACTAAATTTAGTAACTAAAAAATAGGTTTAGTAATTACTAAATCTATCTGAATACAGGCCTTAGCCGGGGGTTTCGCCGAAAGTGGAGGCCATTCGTTAAAGGGCACCCAACAGGCGGCCTTCATTACCCCTAGCAAGGACATCACAGACAGCCACGCCCATACCGGGAGTTGAACTCGGACCCAAGGTGTGGTAGACTGGTCCTTTAGCTACTGCACCACCTGGGAGGAAGGCATGAAATTTTATGACCCTGTCGTAAAAAAACAGACAGAGAGAGCGAAAAGTGTACTGAGCATGAAAACTAAGCAAGAAACTGTTACATACTTTACAACAACAAGAAAGGACCCCTTGTAGCTGAGAAGGTTTGCGCGCCTGTCGCCGCCGTACGCTTGCGAGGGGTCTTGGGTTCGTTTCCCAATTACCCGTGAATGTGTGCAGTTGCTCAAATAACATGTTGTAAAAGTACTCTTTGAAATAAAGATGGACTTGTACAACTGAGATGAAGACTTAAAAGAGCCATTGAAATAAACTCTCTCAAATACAAAAACACAAATCAAATCAAACTCCACAAACGATGTTGCAATTTATTCAGGTGTTTTCGTCACGTGTAGACGAAATGCGCACACACGCATCCGCCTCCCAAATTTGTTAAGAAACTGCGAACGACACCCGAGTTATCTTTCCTTTATCTGAAGATGTTTTTCCGCGAACAAATTTTGTCGCATTATGGATTTTCCTTTGCTTCGACATCAGCTGCAAACTCTAAATCACTGCCACACTTTTTCAAGTTTCCCAACAAATTTCGAAATCCTTTTCGGTTCTCTCTGATAGCCAGGATAACAACATGCCACATCAGAAAAGCTTCGTATGATTGAGAAAAGATTCTATCCATAGATGCATTTTAATTAAAATAAAATGGATCCTATATTAAGCAATATCGTATCCAGGAGAAAATTTCTGGGGGTGGTTCAAGTTTTATATTTCAGTGTGGCAGGTTTTTAATACCCTTTTACGAATATTAATTTATATTTCAGAAAGTTTCGAGGGAGTGGGGTTAAACCCCCACCCCATCCCCTTGACTACGGCCTTGATATTAAGTAAAATACATATGAATTTCTTAATTTTTTTTTTGCATTTTAACATAGGATTACTTTCTCCATAACGGTCATATTTACACGAAAAAAAAAAAATTCTTATCAATGTCGTTACAAATTTCAGTATTACTCCGTTAGGAAACTGAGTGAGCCAGGTAAAATATGCGAAGTGGGTTTACTAACTGGAATTTCTACGGCAAATCAAAAACATGACGTCATAAATTATGTTTTTCAAAAATGAAATTATCTGAAGATTAAGTAATATTGTGCGTCTTCATATCTGTTTTACCTCTCAAATAAACTTGCAACAGCCCAAAAGTGTTAGAAATTGTCTTTTACCCTTAAGCAAGGTTTAAACAATTATATTTCAGTGTTAGAATAGTTAACACATTCGTCAAATTAAAAAATAATAAGGAAAACCAACGGGTACTCTTTTAAATTGATCACCCTTTGAAAGACAAGGTTGGAGGTCATACAATTCTACATACGAGCCCGGGTGAATTTCGTTCCATATTTATACACGAAAACTTCATAAATTTATTCATATCCCCCATACCTTTCCCGTTATTAATTCATCCGCCCCCAACCCAATCCACAGGAGAAATTATCGAACTAAAAAAAGAGGAAATTCAAAAAGGGAAAACGAAGGAAATGTAAAAAGAATGATTGCCAATTGCCAGATTTTCATTTGAACTTTTTTACGTGCGACTTCCGTAATTCCCTTTGGAGATTCACAACACAATTTTAAAAAAGGAAAACTATATGCGCACACACTTCCCTCAACATTAGTCACCTTGACAAAACGAAAAAAAAAAAAAAAACAGACTGATATAAGGCAGACAAACACGAGGAGAGAGAGAAAAAAAAAATAACTGGAATTCAATCAGCGAAAAAATTCCGTTACAGCTGATAACCTGATGAATGCAATCTATAACTTTTGACCTTTAACAAATATAGTAAGGTATGTATTCTCTCTCCCTCTCTAGACGCTAAAACTTTAATAGACGTATGATAGATCGTCCGAAATTGCCTTGACGTCACGCACATTACGTCACTTAAAAAAGAATGGTCATCATCCACAGAAGGAATAATTCAATAACAGAGAGTTTTGCTGGCTTTTTCTCCCATCGCTCTGTGTAATCCGGAAAAGAAACTTTGATATTCGTGAGACATTTAATTCAGGTTTTTTTAAAATGAATACAGCACATTTCTGATATTCTTCATTTCGAAAATAAAAATTCATTTGCGAAGCTTGTTTGTCGTTTTATAATCTAGAAATGGGACTGATACTTTAAACATTTTTTCTCCCTGTCATATCAGTGAAGTTATTGAAATTTTAATTGTATTGTAAAAAAGAAAGCACAAAGGAAGTGCGGTGGAAAGTTTCACATAGGTTTCTATATAAACACACAGAAGAGCCATTACATTATGACCACCAACTCAATAACGCGTTGGGCCTCCTTTGGCCTTCAAAACAGCTGCAACTCGCCTGAGCATGGATGCCACGAGTTCTTGGTAGGTAACTGGAGATAGGTTGTAGCAAATATTTAAGCAACGGCCACACAAAGTCGAGATATTTGGAACAGGGTGGTGTTTGAGCTCTGAGCTGCCGGAGAGAGGGGAGCAGATGTTATCGTAGAAGACAGTGTACCCTGACACGACCATAGACGTGATGAAGGATAAACCAGGATTCATCCTACCAGGTAACTCTCTTCTATATATCCGTAGTCCTGTCTCGATGTTCCCGTGCCCACTGTAGGCATACTTGACAATGACGCTTGATAAGAGGAATGCACACGAGTAGGACGTCTGCTCCGCAATCCCATATCCAACAGTAACCGCTGAGTTTGTGTGTTCCGAAACACTTGAAATTGGACCTGCATTGTATTGGACTGTCAGCTGAGCCACTGTCTGCCGCCGATTTTGCTGTACTAGGCGGGACAGTCACCGGCGTCCTCATGCGTGGATGCCCAACATCTTGGCATCTATTGCTGGTTTTACCGTCATTAATCCATTTTTTATATATACTAACAACGGCAGATCGTGAACAACCGAGCAGTCGTGCAGTTTCGGAGATACTCATCCTGAGTCTACGGATCATTATAATCTGCCCTCTATCCAATTCGCTTGGATCAAAAGCCTTTCAAATCACTCACAAACGTAAGTATAAGAATAATTCTTTACCTTCTCCAGCAAAAGTTAAATGTCATTCCCACTTAATTATGTGCTCTCCATGTCATGCAGACGAGTTAATTGAAACATGTGCGGGGGATCATAATGGCTTTTTGGTGTGTAGCTGTGTGTGTTAGTGTTGTTTCCTAGAGCAGCTTGTGTTGGGTTGGCAACTGTGTTCCCACATTTGTCTTTTAAATTTTGACATTCCGCACAAGTGATTTAAGTATTTCCCAATCAATGGTCCTTAGAGCGGAGGCAACTACAGCGTTCGCCAGAAAAAAATATTAAAAAGGAAAAACATACTTTAACAACGTTGCACACTCTATACATTTACTCTTTGTCTATTTAAAATAAATAAGACCATCTTCGATTGTCACCACCAATGGTGACTTCTCATTCTACGGCATTTACGCATGCATAATCGGTAATCATTTACCATTAGGGTTGCCATTAAAACAGTTCTCCATGTGTTCTTATACATAATCCTTGGCAGATTGTCGTATTCAGTACCCCGAAATATTTCATCCGCCGTGGTCAGAGGCGTAGCCACGGGGGGGGGGGGGGTTAGGGGGGTCATAACCCCCCCCCATGAGGAATTTTTTGCCATACAAAATGTATATTCTTCACTCCCTCATCATACACATGTATGCATATATGTGAGTTGCAGTAGTCGTAACCCCCCCCCATGAAAAATTTCTGGCTACGCCCCTGGCCGTGGTGTTAAATATCCAAGCTGTGCCGTACAGGGATGTTAACTCCAACACTCGATTCGGGAGCACCCCGGGAGCAGAAAAAATTTCATTTGGGAGCACCTCGGGAGCAGAAAAATTCCATTTGGGAGCACCTCGGGAGCAGAAAAATTCCATTTGGGAGCACACGGGAGCACAAAAAAATAGTTTCCTAGAGGAAAACTAAGATTCGAGATCAGAATTAACATGATTTTGGAGCATAAAATTGAAGATTTAGGAACACAATAAATGCATACAAGAAAAGCAAAGTTTGCAAGCAAACACCATTTGCTAAAAGCAAAACACTATTTGAAAGCACTTTAGGAAAGCTCTGGAAAAAAAAGGGTGTATACAGGCTACGCTATCAGCAACTTGGTAAAAACAATACATGGATTTACATGGACGGAAGGAATTTTTTTTTTTTTTTTGTGTGTGTGTGTGGGAAACTGCTCTTTTTAATGGTTTTCATATAAATGCTGAATGGAAAGAGAGTGGGAGGGAAGTATTTTTTATATGCAATGGTACTTTTAATGCATGTTCGAAGGTTGTAAAAATACTAATATTTAAATGGTAGAATTAACATTTCTGCCGTTTATATCATTCTAGAATTATGTATTAAAAATTTAGTCTATTTTAAAATAAATATTTTAATTACGGATCTATAAATGAAATTCGTAACACATTCTGAAAAATTTGCGGACGCACTTTGGCTCAACACGGGCCCAGGGGCGTCGCCCCGTCTGCCCCCTCTCGTAGAGCCTGAACACACACAAAAAGAAAAACAGTGGTGTAGTTTTAAGAAAAAAGGTTTAGGAACACTCGCAACTGAAGACTCAAAAATCATGCGTCCATGATGAAAAGTGAAGAACGCTTACTTTTGCTGACATAAGCTCGAATGAAAAAGTAGTGAGACGGCATCTCCCCGCTCATGATCTTCACGGGCCGAAAATGTCTAGCCCAGCCCGGCATTTAATCAAAATAAAAAATTCAGACCCGGTCCAGCTCATATATTAATCATGATTTAAGGAAGGGGGGGGGGGGATCACAAGCCAATCGTTTGGTCTTGTCAAAATTTTAGGAGAGCAAAAATTTCCGGAAAGGCTCGATTTTGCAAGCGCAGAGGATCGTCTTTAAGAGTATACGCTTGTTCCGGTACATTCTAGAAAATGCTGAGGTCAGCCCGTGCCTTGAATGAATCGTGCTGCAAAAGCCTGGGCCCGCACAGATCTCTACCCCCCGCGACTACACCACTGGCAGCGGATTTCCGGATTATTTTGAAATGAAATATTCTATTAATTCAGACAGCCTAGATTCTGATTTCTAAACCGGTCATGCTTCCAATTTTCATTCTTGCTACGGGCCGAGTCATAAACCGTGATTTTTTAGGGGCTGGGACGTCACCGTAATATACTGTTTTCTTTACGGACCGGTCTGGTTTAGATGAGGGGCGGCCCTGCGGTACATGACACCCACTCCACCCTGCAAACGTAGAAAAAAAGACGTCCCTTTTACTTTTTTCAAAATTGCTTTTATGATTTTAAGTTGGAAATCGTGCCCCTTCATAAACAAAAAACGGTGTCCGTTGCGATGATTACTTGTTTGCCTATCTGGCCGGCCCTGATTGAGGTGACTAACAAAGCCCGACTGGTCCGATCCGGGGTGGGTAGAATGGCTTCGGAATGCAGCTTTCGTACGCAGTTTGAATCTTGCTTTACTGCTAACTAGCTTTCCATACACGCTTTAAAAGATAAATGAGCGTGGCAAAAATTTAACAGAGTCAAAATGACGTATTCGGCGCAGACCGGCGCAAAAATCGGCTAAAAGCGCAGTTCGGTGCAATATTTGTGTTTCGGCGCACCCTGAAAGAGTCAAAATGACGTATTCGGCGCAGACCGGCGCAAAAATCGGCTAAAAGCGCAGTTCGGCGCAAGAATTTGTGTTTCAGCGCAGCTCGGCGCAATCGGCGCAGAATTAACATCCCTGCGTAAATAATTTCGGAAAGCTACCAAACGCTCTGAAATTGCAAAAATTACGAATCAGTATGTTTAAAAATTTAAACTATGACTAAATGCGACAGTTTTTAACCTTTCTATCCAAATAAAGCAATTATTTTGTTAAAAATGGCAAAAAGTTGCTAAAAGTAGTGGAACGGATAGATTTTCAGACGTTTAACGCACTGCAGATTTTTTTTTTGTTGTTGTTGTTGTTTACAGAATTATGAAGAATTTCAAGGCTATCGCACCATCGGTGTGGATTTTAATACGTTTGTCGGACATAACTTTATCCTTTTTTTTTTTTTTTTTTTTTTTTTTTTTTTAAAGTAATGACGGTAAAAGTTTTAGTTTTGTTTAGTCGAACAGAAGCGCTCCAGAGTCGGTGAGTCAATCAATCACGATTCTTGAAATGTCTTCAAAATTTCAACTATTTCGAGATTGGAAAGACAGAACGCGAGTTAAATAAAGAAAAGGTTGAAAAATCGCCACAGCTGGCCTGATTCGCCCATATGTATGATTTGATCACAGCCCTAATCCTTAAGTTTAAACTCCATGCTCCGTCCGTGAAAGTCAATTGCATTTTCAGAAGAAACGAGATCATTGTCATACTCGGAGAATTTTCCATTCAGCACGTTCTACTAGGCCGGAAGAATTTTGGTGACTAATATCTCAAGCGACCAGAGATCGCGTGAGAAAGCTGCCACGGACGGGAAACAAAATTTCTGGATTTTTTTTAAACATCAAGCACGTTGCGTCTAATACAAAATGGCCGTCGCGAAGTCACCTTGTAGTACTTATCGCTCGTGTCACAAAGAAATTAGAAAGGACATCGGGAGTAATATATGTGCAGCTTCCTGTTTCGTTCCTGAAAAGTTCAACGACTTGAAGAAATTTTTTACGATTCCCCGATTATGTCACTCTAGATGCTATATAGCTTTCGATCAAAGTTTTAAAAAGAAGAGAGAAGTAAAAAATGAATATCATACTCGGTTTATCGATTATCGATTTGTTATCGATAGAAATCGATTATGAATTTCTTTTGTCTATGAGTTTTTATTCATTCTTCACCAGAAGAAATAATATCAGTTTTTTTCTCCCTTCCATGCCTGAATACTAAACGAGAACATGGTTATATAACTGTATAATAATCCAAAACAGTTACACAACCATTAGAGACACGCAATGTTTCTAAATTATCTTGTGTTTAGATTTTCAATAAAAAAGATCCGCTCATGGATTGTGAGTTTTACTTCCTCATACATGGAAAATGTTGTTAATTCAATAAAAATGGACGGTATTTGAGACGAGTAATTTAGTAAATCAGCAAAATATTTTGTTAAATAAATTTTTAGAAATTTCATTTCAACAAAATTTTTAGAGTAAAATATCACTAACATTATTATTATTTTTTTTTTTTACTTCATCATTTTTTCATAGAATCAAATAAATGTCCTCAACTTTAATAAAATATTTCCCCGTCATTATTATATAGATGATTTCTACTCTTCATTATTTTAACAATTTAACTGCATAATTTTACTTAAAATGTGAAAAAAAGTCATGTAGTTTACGCTTTAATCTTCTTTTAGCCTTATATTTAAACATTTGATCTCTAATTTCATAGATAAAAAATGTTTATTCAACAAAAGTTTACGTTAAAAAAAGCTAGTAATTTTTTAAAAATTCAACAAAACAGTTTCTCTTTTATTTTCTTCTGCAACAAAATAGATGTCCTGAATCGTAATCAAATATTTTCATGTCATTATTACCAACAAATAATTTCTACTGTTAATTATGTCAATTGCATTGCATAATTTTACATAAAAGTTTGACAAAATATCTGTAGTTTATGCTTTAATGTAATCATTTTCTTTTAGTTTTAGATTTAAATTCATTCTTAATCCACTTCACATGGCACTTGAAAATCAGTGAAATAAAAATTAGTTTTGGGCGAGTGTTAATAAGTGCAAATTACAATTAATTCTAGTCTTTACGATCAATAAAAAAAAGGGGAAAAAAGGAAGAGAGAGAGTGAAAGGAATACTCTAATATAATGGGGGACTACCTTAAATTAATCTATTATAACAAATTTTGATGTGCGAACTAATTAATCAAGCAGTGAACTTTTTTTCAGTTAAAATGTTAGTACAGTGAACTCGAGATAAATCGAACTCTCATAAGTCGAATATTCGTTTTGTCTCGAAGTTTTCATGTAATTCCTATTCAATTTTATTTTTTGAAACACTAGGGGCCAAGGCCCCAGACTCGCTACGCTCGCTTTTCGTATGAGGCATTCGGCCCCTAATAAGGCTTATTCGTAAAAAAGACATAATTTCAACAGACAAAACCCGAAGATTGGATCAGATAGAATGTTACTGAGCTACACATTGCTTGGTGCTTGCATGTTCATTGGTACATAAAAATTTAAACTTCACACTACAGTAGACCCCCCTCCCCCTCATAACACGGAAGATATTTTGTTATGGGAATCCGTGTTGTATGGGTCCTGAGCTATACTACACCTGGAGTACGGACTCCGCTTATAATCGCTGGAAAAATAATTTGCACTCCTCAGAAACACAATGATATTTAATGTTGCCATTCAAAAGTTATATTAATTAGGAGCTAAAGCGTAATAAAATCAGAACATCTGTTTCAGCTGTATTTTTAACAGTGGCGGCTTGTGACCCGTTTCAGTGGTGGGGCCCGAAAAAAAATAGTGCCAATTAAAATCGCGAAAATATATATACATATAGAACAACCTATCCCCACGTGCACACAGCGTAAGTATTTAAAATTTCTCAAATGACAAATAATTATCGAATTTACTATACAACTTTTGCTATTTTTTACCTAGTTATGTTAAATTGAAAAGTTTACTTTATTACTAAACTAAAAGCCACATTTAAATATTTAATATTTATGTTCTTTATAATTGCCTGTTCATAATTTTTTAGATGATTTATTTATTTTAAAATAAATATCAACATATATAAAAAATACATTTATACATCCCTTTTCGTAAATCCAGAAAACAAAACAGAAAAATATCTGACTGCACTGCAAAAATACGATCACGCAAATAAACTATGATTTCCTCCTAAGCGGAAAATTTCGCCAATAGCTACCGATTGCCGAAATTTTCCCGTACGGTCGTGTAGATCACCCCCGCAGATCTGGGCCTAGAACAGCGCCAAATAAGCCGTTTGGATGCCAAGTTAATTCCGCGTCAGTATGACTTTTATGCTCAATGTCAAATATGTCAACCCGGTGAACGGAGAAGAGACTCCCAATTCAGGGCAAGCCAGCCCTTGGCCCATGCATGGTTTAGATAGGGGGAAAATCGTATAACTATCGCTTTTTTAAGCGCGTTTTTTAATGGATAGTATTAAAATAGAGTAAAACGCGTGTATTTTTTTAATGAAAGTAAATTATTGAAAGAACTGCCTTACATAATAGAAAGATACTTTGATTTAGACGGTGCTTAATCGGTGGGGCCAGGCCCCTCTGGCCCTTAATGACGAGCCGCCACTGATTTTTAATAATGTAAAACCTGTTGGACACCTTGCGAATTTGCCACCCATGGCGATTTTTCATTATTTGGCGACTTGTGTACATGTAAAGTTAATAAAAGATACGGAACAGATAGAATAGCCTGCCGCCAATGGCGACTTTTCATTATTTGGTGATTTACACATGCTCACAACCTGTATTTACTGTTCATTTAAGGTTACCGGAAAACCGTTATGCATATTTTCATTTACATAATCGTTTGCAGATTGGCGTACTTAGCACCACGAATTATACCATCTCGTCGCGCTAGCAAATATCCAAAGTGAACTATAACTGCTAGAATGGCATAGTTAACGCCGCCAAATATTTCTACTCGTAGCAAATAATCCAGCTGGACCGAACCGGCTTTAAAATAATCTGCATTTTAATTATTTTTCATTTTCAAGATATTAGTTATTCTGTTTTGGAAAAACGGATAATCGCTAATTCTAAATTCCTGTTGTCTAAGCGAACTTACTATTGGAAAATTGTCAACTTTGTGTAACACATTTTGAGTTACTTATTTCATGTAGTTTTTATTTTGGCGTAAAATGGGTGTATTTCTACTTTATATTTGACAATTTCACGTGATACTACATACTTGGAAACGCTTTGTTGCAAAGGAATGAATGATTTTATGCCAAATCTGGCAACCATTCTGTTTATTTTTTCAGTTTTTTTATTAATATCTTCTAAAATAATTCGATTTTCGTAATTTAAGTCAGCTTAGCAGGTACCTCAGAATATTTCGAATCTGTGGGCACCTTAGTCGAAACTCAAATCCCCACGGTTTAGGAGGAGATAGGCCAACAAGCTTTGACGGCGCCAGCGGCCTTTACTTTTTTTCAGAATAGAGAGAAAAATTATCTCTATACCTCGAAATCTCTCTCTTTAAATCAGAGATTTTGTGAAAGTTTTACATTTCATTGTGGGTGGGGTAGAGACACCTTTTTCACCCTGGAGCCTCATTCAGATTAGAGAATGGGGAAAGAAATTTTCCGTGCATATTTTTTTCAACAGTTAAAATAATAATTATCAATTTTTCTTTAACTATGGTAGTAGTACAATATCGATTAACCACTCTTTAAAATATAAAATTTAAATTTTTCCATGAAAAGGGAGAAACCGATAACACGAACTTCTAATAACTTGGACTTCACCTTGGACTTCAAGTTATCGAGAGTTGATTGTACACAACTCAGTTGCCTTGGGATTCGAACACACTCCTCCCTTTGCATCCTGGGATTACTGTGGTCATTACTAAGTCACTGGATAGAAGATATATGCCTGTTTGACAGTGCAAAGGGGGAAAGGAAATGTATTCTTCATTGGGGGTAATGTTTCATACTGAAAGTATCTCAAGTATCAGTGTTATGTATGCAGAGAGAATTAATTACATTCACACTCAAAGAATGAAACACCTTTCAAACTTTACATGTGCTATTACATCGCATCGTTGCATATGGATAAACAGTTGAACCTCTTAAGATTTTTTTCTTTTTCCACGATTCTTTTTTTACTTCTTTTTACAAAACATAGTGAAATTTTTTGGGAACGACCACCCTCCGTTCCGCCAAATATCGGTCGTTAAGAGAGGTGGTCGCCCAGAGAAGTATAAACATTTTATAACCAAAAAAATATTATATGTTTTGTTATTTATTAAATTTCATAGTAATGCTTAAATAATTATACAAACATATTTTAAAAATTTAAATAAAATACTGGTAGGAAATATATCAATCGCGAAAAATTTCGGTATTCAGTACTTCAGGGAAGAAAAAATCCATTTTGATCATTCCTGAATTTACTTACAGAAACCTGTGCACTCGCGTTTCGATTGCAATCGAAAATGGGTATTTTTTTTTTTTTTTACAGAGTATCCTAAAAGACATTCAATACATTAGTCTCTAAACAGTCGTTAAGCCATCCCCAAAATCTTACAACCTGTCGCAAAATTTGGCAAGATTTTAGTAAATTAAGTGGTGTATAATTTGATTAAACAGTGCATAACTTAATAAATGTACAAGGAAATTATATAGTGTCCGGATCAGATTTTATTTATTTATTTTTTATTAAGACGAAAATCTCTATTTTCCATTTCATAGAAGATTAATATTCTTAACTTTCGGAAGTTCCCTTTTGCATGGCCCCGCTGAGCGAGGTAATAAAGAATTTTTCTCTCATTTGTAAGAATTTTTTATTATTATTTTATTATTTTTTTGGTCTTGAATATTTACGGGACAATTTGTATTCATTGGTCAATCATTTTGTTTAATTGAGAAGTCACTTGCCCATTCCGCCTGCGATTAAAGGAAAAACAAAATCCCGCCGTTAAAATTTTGCTGCCTTAGGCTGCGACCTACTGTGGCATAGTCAGAAATACTTCCCTGACTGAGTGAGCGCATTAAATAGATTTTTTAATTGCCCTTTACAAACATGAGAGACATTCAGAGTTCGCCGAATACGGTTTCTAGCGCCAAAAGCTCAGAACAGTGATCCGGGGCGCATAGTCTGTGGAGGCGTTTCTCTGGTATGTGTGACCTATTTACATTTGGCATTTTAAAATATCGTTATGTTTACGTCAGAGAGATAGTTGAAATCAAAACCCAAGCAACGATACTCACATCTGGGGGATTTTATATATGAACATATTTCATCAAGTCTAACGAAATTTAATTATGATACTCATTTTATCAATAAAGTGAAGTCAGTAAATAGAATGGATGCAATTATTTCCCCCCTCCTCCTCCTGTGAACATGTTTGATCGTTAATTATTATGCTCTGCGTTATAATTATATTTTAAGGGATTGCTAGTAAGATGTGCCAACGTTCATATTGCATGCATCTTAACAATTTGAGGAGCAACCCTTTCCCAATGCTGAGAAAAGGGCAGTCGTTGCCACCGCTCGACTTAACTACCAGCAAGATGGCGGACGATCGAAACGTCCATCGCTGTGCACAGCCAGCTGCGTCAAAAAGGGTCTCTAGATCTGTGGCACGCGATGGACGTTTCGGTCGTCCGCCATCTTGCTGGTAGTTAAGTCGAGCGATGGCAACGGCTGCCCTTTCAGCATTGGACAATCTATCCGGCTGTTCTCGCATTCTTCCATTTTTCAGCAAATGTCAGTGCTGTTAAAAATAATCGTGAGAATTTTTTTTACGGGAAATGACGTGCTAAAAAGTAAAGGATTCTCGTGGAGCTATGTCACCCGCAACTATTTTTATAGAAATCCAATCTATCTTCGTGACTGTCAACAGTCAAAACGTCAGAGTTTGGTGTTATCAGAGCGGGAACACTGCGCGTTAAAGGGTTAAAACTCTCAGAAAAACAAATGGGAGGGGGGGAAGTTAGGTTGCTTCAAAATTACATTCGTTTGACTTTTTCTTTTCTTTTTTCTCAGTGCACAGTGGCAATACTCAAAATACGCCTCTAGAAACGGTGCAACATTCCAGAATTTTTCTATAATTTCTTTTATTTGTTTATAATGTATTGTGTTGAGACAAACCTACAAGTGGGATATCTGCCTTTGGGGGGGGGGCGGTGTGTGATTCGGGCAGAGGATTTTTTTAAGGGGTTTTACACCTATTTACGCAACATCTTGAGAAAAGCACCGAAAACTCCATACTGTTACATTGACAGCAGCGCGCTGTGTATCGTTGGCCAGCCTTGTTGTCTTAGAAATTTCAATCAACCTTTGCGTTTAGGATGAAACTTTCTGGTTTTTTGAGAGCAAGAGGGTGGTTTTCAATTCAAAAGAATTAAAAAAAAATTAAATACTTTTTTTTTTTTAATGAAGAACACGTATTGTAACTTGCGTTGAGGCAAAGGCTGTCTGTCTAGGGTTGGAGTGGCTGCCTTGTTCGGAAGGCTTTTTGAGGGATTCTAACAGATATTCACGTTACATCTGCAGAAAACCGCCCAAAACTGTAGACCGTCAGTTCGACAGCCGGGAGGTAAGCCAGAATTTTGGGCTTTCACACTTCAGCCATCTACCATGTTCAGTGTCTTATCCACTCGGACATGGTGAGATCGCAGTTATTTCAAGTACAAACGTTTGCATTTTATGCATTGCCTAGGTCAGCGGTTCCCAACCTTTTACGTTGTACCCCCAACAAAGAATGACTTACGTCCCGTCCTCCCCACCCCCAGTCACTTTCCTCATTTTTTCCCACACACCCAGTCTAGTAACCAAAAAGAAATTTCGAGGTGAAGATAGAGGTAAATGTTCAAAAGAAACAGTGTAAAACAAAAAGTTCGATTTTTGGAAATACATTAAATTAGTTTTTAGGTAAAGGCTGCTGGCTCCTTTGCTACACAAACTTTTTTACCCGTGAACAGAAATCATATTTTTCGTGCGTGTGCGTGCTTGTGATATTTTTGTTTATCATACTAGAAAAAAATCTTGCTATATTTACATCTTAATTTATGAAAGCTATACAGAGATAATAGAATCTTAAACCTTTCGTATTAATTTACACTTAACCTAACATCACCGTGACACCCTTACTAGGAAGTCCCAAGCAAGTCACGATGTGACGTCTAGTTGATGACACATATTGGTCACAAAATTAATGCGACCCATTTGACACGGATAGACTTCACTATGACGCCAATGTGACTTTACATGCTGTTAGAATCCTGGGAATGTTTGCGATTTCCCTCGTAAGTCTCCTCTGAATTTTTGCCTGCGGAAGTGTTTGATTTTGTGTGAGAAATACAGCATCTGTGAATCTTCTGTACTGAGCGGACTGTTATAAGAAAGTTACTGGCCGTTAGTGCCTGTGAATTTTGTACAACTGATTGTTCGACGAAGTTCTGTGTTCCATCCTGACAGTTGACTTTTACTAGAACTTTCTACATACACTGGACGAAAGGTGAACCCGAGTACCTAGCAGAGTTTTCTGCAACAATATAGTATATGGCGGAAGTGTAAAAGTCGAGGGTTCTGGCCTATCGGAGTGTCGATCTAACGGTCTAGAGTTATGGACGGTTCTTTCTCGATGTAACGTGAATACGCCTTAGAACCCCTTAAAAAATCCACAAAACCAAGACATGCACCTCCAGGCAGATAATCCTCGTGCAGGTGTGCCTTAACCACAAACTAACTGTGTAACACAATACACATTAGGGGCTGTTAATGTATGCCTATAGTAGTCCTACCAGATGCTGATGCTCTTTATGCTGCATTAATACATAATTTTTAATGGGATGTCCTATACTAGCTCAAATAAATTTTATTTCAGCCTTGTGGTATATGATGTATTTATTTTACTCTCTCAAACTTGCACACTGAAGATTTCATACTGACACCTCCCCCTTTTTTCTTCTCTTTCTGTTGCAGTGCGCCATTTGTATCAGTGCCAAAGCAACCATGCAGACTTTCCCGTGTGGTCATCGAGTGGTGTGCCGTAAGTGCTTCGTCAAGACCATCCAGATGGCCGTGTCCCAGAGACTGTTGCCGCTTCGCTGCGTCATATGTCGTGCCAAGATCCTCAGACTCAAGCAACTCACACCGAGCAACAGGAACAACAGCAACGGCGGTGGCTCGGAGTTGCCATCCGCCATCTTCCCGACAACAGCACCCTACACCAACAAACTTCCAGTGGAGCTGGCCACCGCCGGTCGACGCTCTCGAAGGTCTTGCTTCGGCCACCATCCCTACACCAACAGCAACAGCTCCTCCTCGACTTTTTCCGCCAGGGCGAGCTTCAGGCAGCGTATTGCCGCTGCCAGATCGCCGACCCTCTTGCCCATTCCGGAGACGGAGGAGCTGGAACTGGTCAACAGTGTGCAGCAGCAGGAGCAAGTCCTGTGTCCGGACTTCGGGAATTGCTCCGAAGACGAATGCTGGCCGGAGAAGGATGACCTGAAGGCCGAACTAAAAGCGAAGGATCCCCTGGGGAAGATGGATCACTACCAGGTCGTCAAGTGGCTCTCGAAATTCAGACGCTTCAAGCCACCTTCCATACTAAAAGGCATTAGGAATCGGTGGAAAAAATGAAGATTCTTGCTTTTCGTTCTGTTTGTTCTACGTTGTTTTTCCTGTTTTTTGATTGCATTTCGGTTAATCGTGCAATTTTTTTTTTCTTTTTCAAACCTGTTTTTTCGACCTTTCCCTTGTACGCAGCATATTTTTATTTTTTAACGGAGATCACCCATTTTACATTTATGACACTTAATCTTATATAGAGGTAACACAAAATAAGACTTGAATTCTAATAGCGGAAAAAAGCATTCCAAAATAATGCTTTTCTTTAATTTTGTTCGCGTTAGTGCTAAAATATTCTTTAAAAAAGTACTTTCGTGCATGTTTTTTACCGTCTGAGAAAACTGGAGTTGTACTATATTAATTTCATAATAGATGAATCATAAAATAACGGATTAACTTCTCCGTGTTTGAATTAAAGTTAACTAGAATCATACAAACTGTAATTTTGTAATTAAGTACTGGTCACTCTCTATAATTCTTATAATTTGCGATTTTTCGCATCATTTGATGTATATAAGGAAGTGGCGTACCATCTTTTTATATCTTTTATTTTAATTTATATTTATTTATTTTTTTTGCACGATTAGCCAGTGACTGGTCTTAAATGCTCATGATTCTTCCGTTCAGTCAAGTCTGATGAAGAGTCATTTATAGGAGTAATTTTCATACATATATTTAGTAGAAGCCTCATACAGTACATTATTGATTTTTAAGTTCTACCTACATTTATTCTTATCAGTAAAACTTATCATGATGCATTCTTATCTTGATATTCCCATAAGTGAAATTTTAATTTCAAGAGCTGAATACTGCCGAACTTGCTGAACAAAACTGGCAAAATTTCATTCTCTGCTTTTGATTATATATTCAAAAGCAGTCTAAAATTTTTACCCATCTAATAAAAATTTCTTATTCAGGAACTTTTTTTGAAAAGGATATAAATTTAAATATGTCATACTTCTGAAATTTTTATTAAAATTTTTAAGTCGTGTCAAATCAAAGCTAAGCGTTTGTTTCATACTTGTGCTCAATCTCTCTCTCCTCTCTCCTCCCGCCCCGCGAGTGCTCAAAAAGATTTTAAAGAATTTGTATTATAGTTCAAGAGACTTTATTGATGATTTACATTGTAAAGAAAATGATTTACATTGTAAAGAAAATAGACAAGCTTTCTAAAATTTGTTTCAAATTCATTTGCCGTCAAAAATCTTTCCCTAAATTATGTAGACATTAAAAATCAAACTCTTTTATAATTTTAACCGACTTTTGAAAAGGCAAAATTAAAGACATTCGATATCCAATTTGGAGAATATTCTTGCAAAGAAAATTATTAAACTGAAAGCTTTTAAATTGATAGCTCGTATTTACATTGACAGTTGGCCAGATTTTATAAAATCAATACTTCATCAAAGAATGCAGCCTGAAAATTTGAAGAAAACAAAGTCAAAAGTTTTTTAACATGGTATTCGACCATGTACTTCCAAGTTAAGTAGAGTTATAAAAAATAGAAGACTTGCATTTTGCTATCATGAAAAGTGTTTTTGTAGAATCGGTGTTTCGAAGCACGATTTTTTTTCTGGCATAATCGTGAACTAGGAAAACTGTAACTATGGAAATGAAACTGATAGATTAAAGTGTTTCTGTACTTACTATGATTTCAGCCGATAGCATAAATTCCTATTAGTACCAGTAAAGAATCTGACCTTGAACCGCCAATTCTAAGAAACAAAATTTGACTGTGAATATGCCTGTAAAGACTATTGGAAAAAGCTTCCTTTTTAAGGAAAAAAATTACAATTCTGAAAACTGTTCCTAGTGACTCATAATTCATACGGTGCAGCTAGTATTTTTTTTAATGAGTGTCGCGAAATAGATTTTTAGAAAAATAAACAAAGCACATACAAATTACAATACAAAATCTCGTTCTAACTTGCGTATGGACGCTTTCAATATTTAACGCATTGACTATTGAACATTTCAGAGTGTATTTTATAATAATTGTTTCAAATTGCAATCTCTCATTTACTTTTAAGGTTTGCACGTCTTAGGTAGAATTTTCCATGTCTCTTGTTAGAATTCCAATGTTTTTCTGGAGCTAAAATATTATAAATCAATTGCCTTGAGGACATATTTTTAAACTCAAATCTAAGGAGAGGAAGATTATTTAGAAGAAGTGTGCACTTTTTCGTGAAAAAAACAAAACAGAAGTAGTTTTATAGCGATTAATTTGGTTTTATAATCCTTAAAGCATATGTTCTTAAATATGCAAAGGCATTTAAAATCATTTCCTTAAAGGAAAAAGTGCTTTATAAAAAATATATGGAATTGATGTTTTTTTATATATTAACTGCTATTATTTTTAACTTAAAGGCAGTACAAAAATTTCAATATGCATAATTTTTCAGATGCATATTGGAAATACAGTTTTGTCAAATTTACTTTGAGTGATCCTGACCTATTTTTCGAAACGACTGCCCGATTGGCAAAGAAATTTTGCATTCCTTAAAAAATAGTAACAAACTTAATACGACCAGTTTTGGGAACGTTCATTTTGTAAACTATTCTTGCTGATAGGTGCACTAGCTAATTTATGAACGGAAGAACTAGAGAGCATTCAGGATCAGCCTATCTATGTACCAGTGGCGAACAAAGGGAAATTTGAACTTCAGACTTTTGCACTTGAATTTGTAAAGAACAGGTTTTGAGAATTCATAATTAGCTCCCAGAATATTTAATATTCAATGACGCAGAATCGTCATCTGCGATAATCATGGAAAAACGAAAGGGTTTTTTTTCTCTCTTTTTCTCTCATTTTCTAATCTCATGAATGGTTCCGACAGCCTTTCATTTGCAATCTTCTGTTAAAAAAATTAAATTAAATTAAAAAATTTAAAAAAGAGATTTTTTTCTCATATTTTTTAATGAGCAGGGATTCTTATTTCGATGTTTCAAGCTATACGGTATCTTTCATCATTAAAAAAAAATAGAAAAAAAATATAGTACAATATGTGTTTATGTGTGTGTGAAGCTGCTATGAAATTTGATTATGAACTGAATGCATAGATTTCTAAGCTACATGTTCAAAATTCCATATTTAATAGATTCCCCCCCCCCATCTAAATTTTGAAAAGTAATAAAAAAAAGGATTCCGCAAATGTTTTTAGATACACCTTAAGATTTTGTATGAAGACATGCACACACACACACACATATATATATGTATATACTTTTAATTACATAATTTTATTTACAAAAGCTTCAAAAGGTATTGTTTAAACAACGCAAAATTTCTTATGAGCATACAAAAACATGTAAAAAAGTTTTTCTAACTATAACTAACTAAAATTTTTTAAAAATTCAGTATTAGAAAAAAATGTCAAAACCATCAATAAAAATGAGAACTAGGAGAACGGCATTGGGAGATGGAAGTGGGGTGCACATGGAAGATTCATGTATTTATTTTGAAACTTTTGGAAAGCTAGTGCGTACCATAACTATTCGGAATGACGTAGCAGTATGTTAGGGTCGCTAATATTATTGTCGCACACTAATAACCGCTTATTTTGATTGTTCATCAAAGTTACGGAGAGAATGGATATGCTTGTTGCTCATCAATTGCTCAATTTGATATGAAATATGATTTCTGTAATGATAACTCTTGTTAAATGTTCTTGGAAGAAAGATGAATTTTTCCGAAATACTATGGAAACTTTATTTGACTCTGCCATATGTAAGCAGTTTTTTTAAATAATCTTTCCCTCTTCCCATCTCTAAAAGAAAGGGGAGAAAAGAAATTGAAGAGGAGTCTTTTTAAATCTATGTTCTGGGGGGTGGGGAATTCCACCTGGAAAATACCATTTCAGACTATCTATTTTGAAAATATTTACTATTCTAAAACGGGAAAGAAAAATAGCGATTTAGACACAGCAAATAAAATATCGTTAATAAACATACTACTAGTGTTTTTGAAACGCGCCACAACTTTTATAAGTACTTATGTGATTATACGCTGGTACCTATTTGCATCATGCCCAGTGCAGAAGCTAAAACAGATCTAAGCATGTCTTAACATTTCATAATTAAAAAATTGTAGCAGTGACTTAAGATTTAATTTTCCAAGCTCACTCAATTAAGTAAAGTTTATTTCATGTTGAATGCTGTCTCTTAAATCCTGCTGCAAGAAATTAGTGCTAGTGGGAAAAGAAATTAATATTTTGATATGAAACGTGAATAAGTTAGTACATTTGGCCATCAAATTACAAAATACTGTAAGTATTATCAAAACATATTTAGTATTTTCTGTCAGCTTATTAAGGTAAATGAAAATCAGCAGTAAGTGGCACGCAAATAAAATTATGTTTACGTATATAACAATCTTAAAGAAAGTAATGATGGATGGCAAATTAAATTCAATGGTTATTTAGTATTTACGGTATAATTACAGCCCACATATTTTTTAAAAGCTTACATGCAATCAACCACATAATAATGCGAAAAAAGGATTTTTAAAGTGCTCGAAACGAAGGAATTTTTAAATTAATTTTAAGATTAAAAGGGGAAAAAAAAGATTTTAAAATGCGAAAATGCGTTGCTGGTACGCAATGGGTTATTATGATATACAGAAAAGATACTCATCGAAACATTTGGGAAGAAAGACAAATTGCATGTAATGAAACTTTTAACAGATGTACTGTTAAAAGAAGGAGCAATGCACAAACTATATATACAGGGTGGTTAAGTAAAATTCCCCCTATAAACAGCGTTCGGCAGCTGCTATGGGTGAGCCAATTGCCAACAAATTCGGCCTATGAACTGCACACGAAATGCACTGAAGGAAGTTTTAAAAAAGTTTAGTTCAGAAAATGTTCCCTATGTGGCGTTTTGCATCGTGAAATGAGCTCGAAAAAGTTAAACTTCGTTAATAAATCAAAAAAAGAAATTTTAAAAAATGGTGAAATTATTTCTACATTTCGAATGAGCCATTTCCATTGTTAAATTTTCTGGTTTTTCATGCAAAGCGCCACCTACTAGACATTTTTGAACTTTTTTTTTCTTTTTTTACCTCAAAATCCTTTGATTGCATCTTCTGTATAGTCTGTATACCAAGTTTGGTTGCAATCCGTTCACCCGTTTTAGACGTAGAGCCAGTGCCCGATCAAGACAACTGTGGGCCCAGGGCGGACGGAAAAAATTTGGGCCCCGTGCAATAACCTCTCTTTTCCAGAAAAAAAAAAAAAAAGATTATGATTGGTTTATTCTGGAAAGTTTTAAATATCTACCCCCTTCCAAACACAAATTTTGTTTTAAGTAATCTGAAATAAATGAATATAGTTACATAATGTCAATGAAACAAATAGTGAAACGTTACATCGAAATGCTGTATCGCTGTTTCCAATATGAAGGGAATACAACCACTTTTTGTAGGCAGTAATTTTTTAAAATAATTTTTTAAATAACAACTAATTGGCGCAAATAATTCAAAATTTTGCTATTTTTTTAACATTAAAAATACAAAATGTGGTTGGTTATTTTTTACATGCTGGTATGCCATATCGACTATAGAGCGCATTTTGAATAATTGAAAAGAAGTTTAAATTAATTTCGATAGAAATGTATATTTGAATTATCTTCATTGTTCATGTATTTTAATTAAAAAATCTTTTGCAATAATATCTTTCGAAATAATAAATTTTGAAATATTTTTCTCCTTTTTAATTTCATTGTAAAAATGTAAAGATTTTTGGGCCTCTAAAATATAGCCATATAGCCTATAGCCACCCTGTATTTTCTTAAACTACACTAGTCAAGTTTAAAATAGGACTCTAATACGAAACTTGCTGGTATAATAGAGATTTAAGAGAGATTCAATAAGTAAAGTGCCCCCCGCTGTCCTTTACAAATTCAAGCTGTTAGTGCCTTGTACAAGAGGCACACTCGGAATTTTTTTCCTGCATTATATAGCATTATAATGACTGTATAGTGTATATGTGTGTATGTTATTTTAGTCGTATTTCAACATGGCCTTTGTACTTTGGTGTTATTGGCGATACTTTCCGTTCGTCGGGTTTGTATGACATGGCCAATGGAAATATGTTAAACGTAGTGTTTGTACACAATAATATGACAATGTAAATGAATGTGATACGATTTTTGCAAACGTAATCATTATGTTTTTTCTTCTTCCATATGTGTTTTCATTATTTTCTCTGTGCACATTAGTACAGGCAGTGTGATGATGTTATTCACCGTGAAAAGATGTGTTGTATATTAATGCTCTGATCAAGCCCTGTAAAGAACTATTTTTAATTTACTAACCCGAAGTTATCCCGAAACGTCTGAATCAGATTATGGCAAACGCACGCTTTTCTCTAGTGCAATATTTAATTAACATAATTCAACATCGAAATATTTCTATTGCAAATTAGGCTTTTTTTTTTCTTTTTAGTTTTTGGCAAACGCAATGATTTAACATTTATAAATTACGATACAGCTTTTCAAATCCGGACTTCAAAACTCCAGAATTTCTGTATAACGATTTCTTATGGTACATGTTACAGGATTTCTACAATGCGAAAATTCTGTAATTCGGAATTGGTAAAGTCCCAGTGATTCCGGATGTGAGAAGTTTAACCGTAATTTGTATTAAGGCTATGCGGCATCACTGGCGGATCCAGAGATATTTTTTTTGGGGATGGTTGCTAATTTTTGAAAAAAGCTTATTTGACCGAAACAAAATGTACGATAAAGCAAAATGTTAGTCTAAATCATTGTAAATACTTTTGGGAGGGACTATTTTATTAAAAAAAAAAACTTATTTTACCAATTCAAAGTGTATAATAAAACAGAATGTTAACCTTTAGCAATGTCTTTGGGGGTGATACCCCTTAGCCCCTCCCTAGATCTACTACTGTGCAGCAATATAAAAATTTAATAAAATAAAATTTAATTTTCTTGTATACAGTGATTTTTTCTTTCGTTAGAGGCCCCAAATAAATGCTTATAGGAAACCATGTTACCGAGCAGCAAAATAGGGTATTATATGAAATCTATGATGCTGGTTGACAAACGGCTCCAACCAAAACATGCATTGAAATTTATCTGCAAGGAAAAGGGGAAGGGGGAGGGGGGGTGGGGTTCTCAGCAATACTCAATCTAAAGGAGAGCTGGGTAAGAGGACATATTTTCCATAGGCAACAACAAGCTTCTGTTTGCAGTTTGTTCATCTGAAATGAAATATAATTAAATTTAAAGCTGTGACGGAAAAATGAGTCGCATCTCACTTGTCACACCAGAATAGTGCGTGGATAGGAAGTTCTCCAGTTGAGCTCAATAATTCACTCAGAGAAATGCAGAGGTAAATGTTGGTATCCAACAGAAATTGACATTGGTCACCAAAGGAGCTTTCGTTTTTTTTTTTTTTTTTTTTTTTTTTTTTAAGTTCTTTACTTAGCCTGAAATCAAAACTTAAATTTTCTGCTCTGGAGCCTCATGATTACTAGCAGGGTTTTTGAACTCATTCTTTGTCAACAGCTTTTAACATATTGATTTATTTTGACGTCCATTTACTTACCGATGTTATAAACTTTTGGGACGGAGTTATGCTGAACTCAGGCTTGTACGGTACTACAAAGTATGTCGGACCCAGAGAGTAAAAATATGCTATCGAGCGCATCGCCATTCAAAACCCTTTGGAAATGTAAGGCAACGATGAATCGTGTGACTTGAGACACGGAAATGCGCATGGAGGCTAGACGTGCTTCATCTCCACATTGGGAGAGTGGTAAGTGTCAACTACAACGAAATTGACTGTCAACACACGCATTACAAACACTCGTGGAGTGAAAAAAGTCATATATATTGCCGAGGCTTAGTGGATATGGATAGATTCAAATATTCTTCATTTGTAATAAGTATGTTTTAAAAATATGGTGAAAAAAACCTCTCCTGTAAAATGTTATTCTAGAATCTTTCACAAATCACGAATCGCACCCATATGTAGAGCAGATATGTACCATTTTTTCTTAAAAATAGAACGATGAAAACGGAAATGAGCACCCTGGCCACAAATGCTCCATAAAAACTAAGTTGGATGTGAAGAACGATGCCTGTGAGATCTTACCACAAGTCAGCTGCCTTGACAAGTGCCACAAGTTATGGTTGCCAAGGAACTCGCTATCCCTAGATCTGATTTATGGTCGGACCCTATGGTTTTCCGACACATCACTCTGATTGTAACAGTCTGCATGTACATACTGTTTACATCAGCATTGTTAGGAATGTACCTCAAAAAATGTATCATAATTATCTGCGCACCTTGCTTTTTTTTTTCTTTTTCCCTCTTTCAAAATATTGGAAATTTTAGGGGGAAAATAAATTTCTTGCTCTATATGCAGACGAAAAACTTTTCGTTCAAAGTTCATATACGCTCACAAAATAAAGAGCGTTAATGTTTTCCTAATTGTTTTAGCTTAAAAATGATTTTATTTTAGACGTTACAGATCTTGTGTAGTACTTTTGGTGGCAGTATACAGAATAAAATATGAGGAACCGCGCCGTCATCCAACGAGTATGGTTTGTTGATAGAACAGTGTCTTCCAATTTTATTTAAATTTGAGGAAGATTTAAAGTAACAATGCCAAATTATTCAAAATTTTCTTCTCCGAATTTTTTTTTTTTTTTTTTTTTTGAAACTTTGAAACATTATAAATGTTATGGTTGCCAATATGTTGTTTAAGAAAGCGTAAAGAGGTAGGGTGGGGCTCTAATAAAGTGTAAATAATAAACAGAAACACACGAACAAAATATTAAAACTATTTCTCGGAGAAACATACTTTAAAAACTTGAGTCTGCTTAAAGTTCGATAGTTATTTTAAAATGCAACTTTTTTTTTCTTACACAAACACAGAAGAAAAATATAACAATGATCATTAAAACATTAAGAAAATATTTTAATAAAAGTGTAGTAGAAATTTGTAAAATGTATATACAGTAGTCAGAAAAGTACTTTTGATTAACTTATATGTGATTTTCTTCTGTATATTATTAAATGCAATACAATTACATCAATAAATTTTCTTGCGTCAATAGGAAGTATAATTTGTATTTGGTATTTGACGTGTTGATATGTTAGTACTTATATTGTTGGATTTAATAGATTATTATCTGAGAGATATATGCTTTTATTTTATATGTTTACTAGTGTTATTAATTATTAGAAAATAATAATAATAATAATAATAATAATAATACTTGCTAAAATTTAATAAGCTATATAAAGCTAAAATTTAAGTATTCATGTAATCACATAATTACTACACTATTGTGTTATATACTTTAACGTAATGTAAATCTGTTTGCTTTATTAAATATACGTATTGAAACGACAATTTTGTTTCTTGAAATAAATTAAAAAGAAAAATGAATAAAAGCAGCATGTAAGAACTGTTATTAGCATTTACAAACAGTTCGTGTCGTGTGCTGATCAGTAATAGTTTTTTTAGCTTGAGTAAATAACAAAATTTACTATTTAACCTTTTACGTCCCAAGTTAACTTACTTTATTTAAATATATATATATATAGCTTTTTTTCATAAAGCATCAGAAACATGTGATACTAAGCAATGCTTTTATGTATTATATCTCATATTAAATTAAATATTAATCTAGAGAAAATCCCCAAGACTTCGTTGGGCATTGATTGCAGATTTATGTCCTACTAAGCAGTTTTACTGACGGGATTTTAAAGTCCCCTAGGGTCATAAAGGGTTAAATTGTTCTAGTAATGTTTTATACTATTCTAATTAAGCATATGTGTGCACAAACTTTTCTATAGATATGCCATCATTGTTAACGATCATAAGATGTTTTCTCTTGCATTCAATATTCTCAAACAATGTATAACAACTGCCATAATAACAAAAGCGGATGATAGCAATAACAAAGACATATATTATTCTGGATGTAAGAAGAACATGTCTTATTGAATTCATTTTGAAATAAAAACAAGTTTCACAGATCTCCATTCAAAACCTCGACTGCTTTTCAGTTTGCGTATAACACAGTGAAAGGGGGAAAAAAAAAGCCGTTTCAAATCTATTTAAAACCCGCACACAAGGAGCCTCTTTCATCTTTATTTGAAAAGTCGTCCTCTGCTAAATATCCTACCAGACGTAGATGAAAATAGCTGTAATCGATAATAAAAAATAAAAAAATAGATCCACATTATGATTTTTCTTTATCGATTCTCTCGGTACCGTTTAGGCACAACTTTTCGTACAGCGATCGGACTGGGTCGGTAGCATAAAAGAAAAGGGTCTCTTGAATCTAAAGTACATGTAGCATAAAGCCGACAGGTACACTTTCAAGGTCTGCTTTGCATGCAACCTTACTAACGTTTTCCAGCGTATTTTAATACATCTAAACTTTTCTTTTCTGCTACATTTTTTCACAGGAGCTTGAAAAAATATTTGCCGGCTCCCGCCTGACTCAGATTTGTACTGATAAATCAGAAAAGATTTTATTTTATTACAATAATAATATCAATAAAAAAAATCGAAAAATATAAACCATGCCACGCATGGCTTATGGAAGCCGTTAACCCTTTGAGGCGCAACCCTTTCCCAATGCTGAAAAAAAAAGGGCGGCCGTTGCCACTGCTCGACTTACTACCAGCAAGATGACGATCGAAACTTTCATCGCGTGCCACAGATCTAGAGACCCTTTTTTTGACGCAGCTGGCTGTGCCGGGCACAGCCAGCTGCGTCAAAAAAGGGTCCCCTGACTGCCAGGTGTACATTATTTCTAAAAATGTGTCTTTTTTTCTTTTTCGAATAGACTTATACCATTACTCTTACAAAGTAAATACTAATGTAAATGCCATTGAAACGTCTCCATCGTCTTTGAACGACGGAAAAATAATAATTTGCGTGCTGCTTTTATTGAGAATCCCCAACGTTCATTAGTTAATTTCTGTAAATCGATGAAAAACAAAATTGCATATTGTGTATGTTATTATACTTTCAGCGTTATTCAGTTTTAGTACTACATTGTTCATTCGACATGTGTAACCACAGTAAATAATGTATATTAATGAAGATTCAATTCTTGCATTGCATTTGTTAAAATATTAGTGTTAATATATTTTACATTTCTCTTATAATATTAATTTCTCTTAGAACGTATTTTGATTCAGTTGTACATGATTTTCTTCGCATTCCTTCGAATGCATTTCTCGTACACGCATCTAATTAAATAACAGTGGTACCTTGAGATGCTACTTTAATTCATTCCTTGAACGAGTTCGTTAGTTAAAATACAGAATAACCTCGAAGTTGAAGGCACACAAATTTCGAGATACCGAGTTTTCGAGACTACTAGGTGAAATAAAAGGAGGATATGTTTGTAAGGGGAAACATATTTATACGAGATATCGAGGTTACATTGTACTCGTATCTAGAATAAGTCTCCCCCCCCCCCTCATTGAAATAACTGAAATTCGCTTAACCCTTTCTAAGGCCGCGAAGAATATTTACCACCTATATATAGGTAGATTAAAACTTATATTTGGCTTATAAACTTTCCTTTGATTCGTTTTTTTTATAAAAAAGCTCGCATAGTTATTCGAGAAACGAGCACAAAAGTCATGCTTTTAAATTATGTATTTTTGCGCTTTAATTGCGCGTGCAAGCAGCAGTCAGTTTTCCGACACTGATTTTACGAAACATTAATTCATTCTCTTGTAAAATTTATATGTTTGTCTAACACTTGTTTATTTATTTTCCACTTTGGCTATTAAAATTGTGGGAAAATGTATGAATTAGTCCTAAAAAAATGGACCAGAAAATTTCCAAGTACTTTCGATTCTCTGTACATAAATTCGCCAATGAAAGTGTTAATCTATATCCGGTTCTTTCAATTTTTAAATTATAATGTGTTAATTATAAGCATAAATTTTTAAAAATATGTATTCTTAAAAAAAAAAAGAAAAGAAAAGAAATTCAAATATATTTTGGCAGAGCCATGAGGGAGTAATTTTTTTTACTTCATTTTTGCCTAATTATTTAACTTCAAACTTTCAATTATATATAGATAGTATGTCAATTTTTGATCAAAGAGTATAAATATACTAGAGAGCGCATCGCCATTCAAAACCCGTAGGAAATGTGAGGCAAGGATAACCCACGTGATATATGGCACGGAAATGCGCAGAAAAGCTAGACGTGTGCTTTTTCACATTTGACGAATGGTACGAGTAAGTGTCAACTACAACCGAAATTGACTGTCAATACATGAAAACCACTCTTGGCGTATAAAAAATATCGCCATAGCTTAATTGATGCCGATAGATTGAAATAATCTTAATTTATAAAAAAAGCCCATTCCCCTATAAAAGGTTATTCCAGAACCTTTCGCAAATCATGAATTGCATCCATTTGCAGAGCATCTCAGTATCATTTTTTCTTAAAAATAGAACGATGAAAACGAAAATGAGATGATCCTTGGAAAACTAAGGAGAGTTGGGTGTGCAAGAAAGATGCGTGTGAGATCTTGCCATAAGCCAGTTATTGGGACAAGTGCCTCAAATTGGGTTTACCAAAGCGCTATCCCATATATCTGCTTTATGTTTCTGGTTAATACCTCAAATAAGAAAACTGATCTAGTGATGGCTGGTATCTCAAAGAAATTCGTCTGTTAAGGCATTCGTATCTCAAAGTACCACTACATATTGATTTCCAGTTGAAATCAGTTATTTTTACTAGTAAAAAGTATCAAACGAGTTAAATTTTTTCACCAAAACGATTTTTATATTTTCCGTAATATATATTTTTCATGCATATTATGTAGTCTTTTTAATTTTCTAAAATTGTGTACTATTCCACCAATGGGTTTCAGCTAAAAGGCGCCAAAAAGAAAATGTGAAAAATAAAATGTGCCAATGATCGTGATCTTTCACCACAAACCACATGAAAAGTTTTTATAAATGCAGCTATTTGAGTTATCACGCATGCAGAATTTTGCATTAATATTAAGGCTCGGTGGTGACTGATACCCCATTAAAGGAATGGTATTATCAGATCTGTATTTCAGTAATGTTTTTTAAAAATACACGTGCATAAGCGTAACTTACTAAAGGGCAAGGGGGGAATTACCCCCACGCCTAATATTCGAGAAAATTCAGATATCGCCTATTTGAAATTAGCATTTCCTACAATAGGAAACATTTTGCCCCCTCAGTGTTACATGCCAGTGTACGCCAATGAATGCACAATGCATAGGTTGAGCAGTGTTTGCATCACATGAAATATCAAATGCATTGAGAACTTCCTTTTTATTAATTTTTTACTTCAAATAAGATTTTCTATGTATTACTTCAAATAAATTTTTCAAAATATATGCAATGTTTAAAATTAAAGAAGTAATTGTGCCTGGATCTATATGGGGTCGTAAAAAAATTTAGTGTCCCATTCTGCAGCGGGTCCGCCATAACTTAAATTCAGACTCAATTTCAAGCTTTGTGAAGTATATTAAAAAAATTAAAAAGTTTCAAAGTTTTATAAAAACAGCCAGTGGCCGAATACTTTTTGAAAGGGCGTATGGATAAAGATATGCAGCTTTGCATATGTGCAAAACTACGCACTAAAAGGTTAAGGTCTATGCCGTAGTCCCCGCCCCAGAAATGTGTTACTTGCAAACGGTGCTAAATTATCTCAAAAGATTATACGTTGCCAAAAATTTCTCAAATGTGTTATTAAAATACTGACATTTATACGAATCACTTGCAATTAAAATATTGACACTGAGATCCCGAAACGACAGAAAGTTTCATAAGTGCTTATATATGTGTTCGAATTACAAAGTAAGAGGAAAGTAACTTGTTCATACTACTAGTCTATCCTATAAAATCTTGCCACAAAGCAATAAAAAGTAAAGTATTAACCGTTAAAAAATGCTTTAGTTTTTTTTTATGAATTCTTAAACAGGGTATAGTTGCTGAAATTTCAATCTACTGAAAAATATATATTCTGAAAGGTATTTTTAAATAAAATTTATTATTATTAACATTTTAGAAGTCACTCATAAGCCTTAAAGGATATAGATCTGTAGGGTATATCCTTGATCATCGAATATAGACATTAGACCAGCATATTTTATAAGATGTACAAACATATACATTTTATCGACTATTTTTATATGCCGTTTCTCTGTAGTTTAGATCATAAATACTATAGCCTTGTATTTTGTCATCTGCTATGCTGATGTTTACTAAAAGGACAAAGCATTTTTTAAGCTCTTCTGATTATTCTTAAATCAAAATTTGTGAATTTAAGAGCTAGCTGTAAGACGTGAAATTCTTTAATACAGCTAGTTCCAAAAGCAGAGTACTCTTGCGAAATTTAGTTGAGTATCAGTATAAATAAATTTTTTGTAAGGTGAGCGCTTTTTTCTTTTTCTTTCTTTCTTTCTTTCTTTTTTTTTTTTTTTTTGCAAATACCTTAAACTTTTTCGATAGTGTCTAACTCAACACATCTTAATGGAAAAACACTCAAAATACTGGTGTTAAACGTTAAAATAAATAAAAACTTTGTAAAAAAACATACATAAAATATTACTTATAAGAAGATACGATCGTTTCGACTGAAAATTTTGTCAGTCTTTGTGTCCTTATGTTATTTTTGTTTTTTGTTCTTTTGTTTGTTCTGTTTTCTTTTGATTTTCTTTTTTGTGTGTGTTTGTGGTCGCGTGGTATTTTGTGGTTTTTATTATTTCTATTATTATTATTTATTTATGTATTTTGTTTGTCCTTTATATCTCATCCCCTCCCCCCCCTCCCCGCCTCCCCCTTCCTTTAATCTCCGTGGTTTTGCCGCCTTTTCTTTTTTCCAAGTAGCAGCATGCTTGTTTGTTTATCTTTTTCAGTTCCCTCTGTTTTGTGAGACGAAGGGCTTTGACTGAAGAAGACTGGAAAAAAATATTTCAGTCGAAACGATCTATCTTCTTATAAGTAACATTTTTTCACAAAGTTTTCATTTATTTCAACACGTCTTACTTATAGCTATTTGCATTCAGGTACATAAGATGCAACCTATATTAATGTTCATTTAAACCACATATGGGCAACTGCTGGCCCGCGGAACATGTTAAAAACCATATAAACCTTCAAAATCCCATATACATACCAATTATACGGCCCGCGACTTCGCTAGCATCTTGAAGTTTAGCTCGCGACATCGGTAACTTCCTAAAGTTTGGCCCGCAACTTTTCAAAGGTTGCCCATACCTTATTTAAATATTGAGCGAAAAACAGTTAGGGCAGAAATAAATTCCAATTCGTTGTTTGAGCATGTAATACTGTTTTCTGCAATAGAACTCTTCGCTTTGTATAAAATGCCCTATACATCTTATATTGCTGAATGAGCACTCATTTCACAGCTTTTTACCTATTGTAGCTAGAGATAATTGAATAATGCCTTCAATATCTTCAGTTTTATGCAACTGAGGAATAATCCAACATTCAGTGCTGATAAAACATATAATCATAGCTGACAAAAATTCCGGAATGTAATTAACCATTTTTTTTTTTTTTTTTGTAAACAGTAACTGTTTACAAAAAGGGGTTAATTAGATTCCGGAATTGGTTAATTATATGCCGCTAATGGGCAACGGTAGTGCCCATGCTTTGATTACCGGACAGGCCAAAAAGGCCATGGCCTAGGGCCCCAAAATTTTAGGAGGCCCCAAATTATTAAAATAGTTTAAGTTCTATTCCTAAAAGAAATGAGTTATGCTAAATTTTTAACAGTAATGAAAATAGATAAAGAGACGCACTTTGACAGCAGATACCGCAGAGCAAAAGGGTTTGTTTACACTATATTTGGGATAAAACAAACGTTATCTTAAGATCCCAAGAATTCCACCATGGAGTATTCATTGATGTGATGTCATTTGGCTCATAATCATAACTTCTACATTAAAAGCTAAAAATTTGTGAACTTCAAGTTAAAATTTTTGTACTGGAGAATTTGAAGCTATAGCACCTACCCCCCCCCTTACATATGAAATTGCAAAGAAATACTGTATCTTATGATTATAAGTGGTATGACCAATAAGAAATGACCGCACAGGGGCCCCGCAAAAGTGCTGGGCCTAGGGACTCCGAATGTCTTAGTCGGGCTCTTTTTCGTGGATGCCACGAATAGGCGACAGGAGTACCCGTTTCATGGAGAGCGTTTCGTGGCCTCCGCTAATGAGCGGTTGTACTACTGAAAGGGTTAAAACGGCATCACTAACCTTTGAGTACCAAATACGGTTCGATGATCTTTTCTAAAAGTGTAACACATAAAATGCTCTTCAGCTGAAAAAATACTTCTCTACAAAAGCAAGTACTCAACAATTTTATGTATTCGTCAATCTCCATTACATTTACTTAAATTAGACGGTAGCAAGAAAGATAAATCACGACAAATGCATTGATTTCAAACACTACTATATAGAAAGAATTTCATTTATTTATTGCCCATAGATTGCAATCTATGTGAACTTCTAAGTATGCGTCCCATGAAATATCTGTATAAAAAATATGAATGTTATGGTTAAAAGGGAACTTGAAATGTTAGGTGTAGCGAAATTTAATGTATGTTTCTTTTTTACATTAAATTCAAACAATTGTAGCAAGTTTTTAATAACAAAGCAGTTGTGCCTGAACAATGGATTCATGTTGTTTTTGGCAGTTTTCTTCAAATGTAACGTGAATACGCGTTAGAACCCGTTAAAAAGTCCGCTGCCCAAGGCACCTTCCCCCAGGGCACATACCCCTCGTGTAGATTTGCCTTAACGCAATACACACATGGATTCATATTTGTTACACTTTAAAACAAGAATTTCTTAGATAATTTTTTTATCAAGAAAGATAAGTAAAAAAGGAGAGGATTGCATGCTCTTTGGAGAATAAATTTCAAAATGTCCTAAAATGGATTTTTAGGTGTTCTTGTGTGTTGCATTTTACAGCAAGGATTTTATGGATATCTTTTAAAAAAATACAGAGGGGTGCGTAGAAGAACGTTCTGGCCCCCAACACCCCGCCCCCCCCCCTCTCCCATGTATAAAGATTTTCGAAAAATCCTTTCTTATCGGGCACCTACGTTATAAATCTCACATACAAGCTAAGTTTTATCTTATTAAATTATATATTTTCGGCAAAGCGAAATTTTGACATTGTAAAAAGAACATTACTTTCCGTTCTTCCTAATATAAGCAGTTATGCATGTATGAAAAAATTCCCACTTTTCAGTAAGTGCTTTATAAGCACTTATCAAAGTGATCCTGCATGCTTCTTGTAATACCATACTCTTTTTATTTAAAATTCTGACTTTTTTTTCTTTCTAAAAAATTCACCATCCCCTGAAAGAACAGAATCGAATACGCAGTAGAGAAAGTAATAAGATGACGAAATTCCGAACATTCCATCTTATATTTCTTGATGTCACTTACTAGACTTTGTGCATAAATGAATACTGGGAAGTTTCTGTTCGTACAGTAACGCCCTTTGAAGGGTGAAGTTTCTATATTGATTATGGCTTCAGTTTAAACATTCTAATTAACGTGCATATTGAAATATTCGAAAATCAACACAGCTATATTCCCAACATTTCACGAGCCAAATAGTTGGTAAAGACACTAAATTTAAGTGATGACTTGCCAAGTTGTATGTTTTGAAGCCGGTGGTATATAAAACTTGAAAGAGAAATGCATAATTTTCCTACAGTTAAAAGAAAATATTTTATTTAGTTTTAAGTTCTCCATGCATTTGAAATTTCAAGTTAAAAAAAATTAAAAACGTAGGATTAAAAATTTCAAAGTTTCTTACGATCTTGGCGTAGGTTATCAAGAATAAGTAAAAGCTGCATAAAACGGACAGTTTATCAAGTGAAAAATTGTCAAAAGGTAGTATTTTCGGGTCACGTGAATTTAGAACCTTTTATTATTATTATTTTCTATCACGACTTCATTTAAAAGACACTTGGCTTTTGAGTCAAAAAATATTTCGTTCACCTTATTACAGTTTGGAGGGCAGATATTATTGCAATAAAGTATGTGATTAATTATGTTGTAAACTGCAACAGTTTAAAACTTTCATCAGTAAATAGAAATGAGCCAGAGATTTTACGTTGATTCTTGTGACTAATGTAAGCACGAGAAGAAAAGCTAGATATGTTTTTGAGTTTTGAAACATAGAAAGATGGCATCATTTTGAAAACAAACGATAATTGCACTCTGACGTCAAAATGACGTCAAAATGTACGTATGTTTTGAGAGTTGACATTTGTTGGATTTGTAAAAGCTGTAACTGCCTCGAAACATGAAGAGGATTGGAAAAAAAAACACTATACACAGCGTTTACAGGTTCTTGAAATATTTTTTTTCAAAAACTTAATAATAAGGTTGCGTTCTGTTTTATAGTCACCATACGGAAAATTCAAAAATTTACTTATTCAATATTCGTATTCTTTCATGAATCATGTTAAAATTACGGCTGTCGGCTTTTGAGTATTTTGACTAATATAATTTGACTTGAAGTACTCTTAACAGTAATATAAGTTGCCATCTACTTATATAGTACGCTAACGTATGCGGTACCAAAATCGACAGTATTTCCACGCTGTTAACGGCAACAGCATGATGCAAACAGCGTAATAACAATAATGCATGTACGAAAATTCACATTAACAGTTTAATGATTAAATGGAGAAAGTATATCTTCTACTTATATAATACGCTAACGTATGCGGTACCAAAATCGACGATATTTGCACGCTGTGAACGGCAAGAGCTAGATGTAAACGAATCGGTGAGTGCAGAAACCACCTCAGTCACAAAAAGGAAATTTTTTTCAGAAGAGAGAAAAAACTTCATAACTCCTCCAAATTTTCAAATATTTAAACTTATTTTTTTCCTCTGTCATAACATGCATTTATGTTTCTGTCATGCAAATATTACCTAATTTATGAAGTTTTATGAAGTTTTTTCTCTCTCCTGAAAAAAATTTCCTGTTTGTGACTGAGGTGGTTTCTGGACTCACCGATTCAAACATTAGTGTAATAAAAATAACACATAGGCAAAAATCCAAACTAACAGTTCAATGATGTCAAATGGAGCAATCCTATGTCACGCAATAGCTAGATTACAAAATAACAATAATATGGATACACAAAAATGCAAGATCTTTCGGATTTTTTCACAGCTTTAAAATATCGAATTTACAATACTTGGCGCATTCATAGCCCATCTAAAAAATGTCACCATGCATTTGGCTAAAGCACATTTTAGCCATTTTCTGTTTCAACATCGGCTTTTATGATGACACCCAAAATGCGTATCAACCCTAACCTAAATAAATTTAATGACAAATTCTGTTAAAACCTTGGAAGGACGAATAGTAAATTATTCGCTCCTCCAAGGTTAAAACAAAGAAACATGATTTTCACTGAAATGAGTCCAGAAATTTAGTCAACACTAAACTGAGTAAAGAACAGTAAGGTATAGGGGGGCAAAGCTGGCCGCCTTGGCGCCTAGTTAGAAATATTTCATTTTCTATATTGCACGTGTACATTTTAACTTATACCAGAAAGACATAACTAAGCGCTAAGGTCGTAGGAGTACAAAAATTAACAGAAGTGACTTACATTAATAAGACCTCTACGGGTTTTTTTTTTTTTCATTTATTTTTTTACTTTGCCCAGCTTGTAAAATTAACCAACTAATTTAGTTTTAATACTTGAAGCTTTTGCACTCTATAAAGATTCATTCTAGCGCTCAGGTGGATAAACAATGGTTAGTCACCTGTCTTTGTTCTTAAATGTTCTTCTTTTTGCAAAATGAATGTTTTGTATGATACAGCGAACAAAGTGTGAGTATTGTTGTAATGAAGCTGTTTGTCTTCGGGTTTATATGTGTACATATGAAATAAATAAAACAGTAGTTTAGTATCATCATTAAATGAATAAAATTATTCAAACATTTATTCCTTTGTGTTTACTTTGGTGTCCTTATCAATGAATAACAAGAAAGATATGCTGAACGAATAGATTGTAGTACACTTTCCGACACAACATTGTTTGCGCGCTATCTGCACGGTTGACAAGTGGTTAACCTGCGTTGTTCGTTTTTGTCGTTGCTGAGACGCGACACCATTCATCAAGCGGGAGCAAGTCATTAACCAATGTTGGTCACAGAAGGGGAATCTCGCACTTCTCCCCACCGTAACGCATTTTCAACGGTAGATACGAACACTTTAAAGAAAATAATACACTAATGTACTTTTTTTTAATATTTGCCCACCCCCCACACTTCGAGCTATTTTAGTGGAATTTATGCCCGCAAAGTTCATGTCTTAGGAGGGGGGGGGGGAGGAAATGTTAGCTACCGAAGATGACACATTAACTTTCTGTACGAACTTCAACTAAATAAAAACAGTTTTTTTTTTTTTTAATGAACATTCCCACAATACGCAGCAGTTTAACTTTATGGTAAGTTGCCAGGATGAGGATGACTGTAAACAACCCTAAGACTTCCGCAAAAACAAGAATTAACGAGAGGAAAAGCCCGTCTTATCAGCCGGTTGGGAGATAAATTCAAATCACATATAAGGCAAGGCTCGTAGCCAGTGTCCCTTGGCAGGGGCGTAGCTACCATATTTGTCTCCCGGGGCAAAGAATGTATTCGGCGCCCCTCCTCCCCACTATTTTCGAATGAGTAATCACGATAAAAAAGTATGAAGAAAGTGATCTTCACAATGAACTGATCAATGAAGGCTTTTTTTTTTCTCTCTATTCTAAAAAAAAGTAAAGGCCGCTGGCGCTGTCAATAGCTTGTGGACCTATCTCCTCCTAAACCGTGGGGATTTGAGTTTCGACTAAGGTGCCCACAGATTCGAAAATTTCTGAGGAACCTGCTAAGCTGACTTAAATTTCGAAAATCGAATTATTTTAAAAGATATTAATAAAAAACTGAAAAAATAAGCAGAATGGTTGCCAGATTTGGCATTAAATCTTTCATTCCTTTGCAACAAAGCGTTTCCAAGTATCTAGAATCGCGTGAAATTTACAAAGTTAACACAAAAAGCCTAATAACTTCTTCACCGTTTGCACGATCCGCTTGAAAATTTTCATGATCACGTATAAAAATGTAGAAAACAATTTGCGCTTCTTTAAAAATCTGAAAATCCACCCGTTCCCTCCTTTTTAAGCGATTTTTCGCTATTTTCAGCACCATTTTATTTCCGAGAGTCAAAAAAGTAAATCATTTGCGTGACAAAATTACCCTTTTCAAGTGAATATGAAGTCATTCAATTGGGATTCAAATTCGTTTAAAAAAGCTTTTCCAGATTACACAGTTTATTATCATTTTTTTTCACAGATAAATCGTTTGCATGGACATGAGAATAGCTGTGTACACAAAACGAAATCTTTCGATTGCGAAAAGATTCCGCGAGTTTCCAGAACAGCGTGAAATTTAATTTGGGTATCTCTCTATTCTAAAAAAAAGTAAAGGGCGCTGTCAAAGCTTATTCGCTTATCTCCTCCTAAACCGTAGGGATTTGAGTTTCGACTAAGGTGCCCACAGATTCGAAAAATTCCGAGGAATCTGATGAGCTGACTTAAATTTCGAAATCGAATTATTTTAGAAGATATTAATAAAAAACTGAAAAAATAAGCAGAATGGTTGCCAGATTTGGCATTAAATCTTTTATTCCTTTGCAACAAAGCGTTTCCAAGTATCTAGAATCGCGTGAAATTGACAAACATGAAGTAGAAATACACCCATTTTACGCCAAAATAAAAACTACATGAAATAAGTAACTCAAAATGTGTTACACAAAGTTGACAATTTTCCAATAGTAAGTTCGCTTAGAGAACAGGAGTTTAGAATTAGCGATTATCCGTTTTTCCAAAACAGAATAACTAATATCTTGAAAATGAAAAATAATTAAAATGCAGATTATTTTAAAGCCGGTTCGGGCCAGCTGGATTATTGGCTACCAGTAGAAATATTTGGCGGCGTTAACTATACCATTATAGCAGTTACAGTACACTTTGGATATTCGCTAGCGCGACGAGATTCGTGGTGCTAAGTACGCCTATCTGCAAACGATTATGTAAATGAAAATATGGATAACGGTTTTCCGGTAACCTTAAATGAACAGTAATTATAGGTTGTGAGCATGTGTAAATCGCCAAATAATGAAAAGTCGCCATTGGTGGCAAACTATCCTATCTGTTCCGTAGCTTTTATTAAATTTACATGTACGCAAGTCGCCAAATAATGAAAAATCACCATGGGTGGCAAATTCGCAAGGTGTCCAATAGGTTTTACATTATTAAAAATACAGCTGAAACAGATGTTCTGATTTTATTATTCTTTATCTCCTAATTAATATAACTTTTGAATGGCAACATTAAATATCATTGTGTTTCTGAGGAGTGCAAATAATTTTTCTATCTATTATAAGCGGAGTCCGCACTCCAGGTGGAGTATAGCTCAGGACCCGTACAACACGGATTCCCATAACAAAATATCTTCCGTGTTATGAGGGGGAGGGGATCTACTGTAGTGTGAAGTTTAAATTTTTATGTACCAATGAACCTGAAAGAACCAAGCAATGTGTGGCTCAGTAACATTCTATCTGATCCAATCTTCGGGTTTTGTCTGTTTAAATTATGTATTTTTTACGAATAAGCCTTATTAGGGGCTGAATGCCTCATACGAAAAGCGAGCGTAGCGAGTCTGGGGCCTTGGCCCCTAGTCTTCTTTAAATTTGCTTATTTTTCACAAAGGAATTCATCAAGTCACAAAAGGAATTCAGAATACCCCGAAACGTACACGAATTAAAATTTCATAGTCCGAGTTTTTCAGGACAACAATGTTTTCCTGATGTAGTACATGTTCGGAAAGTACGAATTATACAATACACATTAATTACACTTTTATAAAGACATATGAAAGTCACAAGGCTATTATAAAAAAGGGCATTATTGTACTAATGAATACATATATTCATGGATTTTACAGCAATAAAACATTTTTAATATATGTAATTACTAATTCTCAAGCCCGACCATGGCCAAGTGTATTAAATCATTGAATATGGTAGATAGCTGAAGTGTGAAGATTCCGAGTTCGGGTCTATCGCTCGGCCATTGATCTAACGATATGGAGTTTGGGGCAGTTTTTTCCAGATGTAAAGCCAGAGCCCCTTAAAAAATCCTCCTCCCAAGACATCCCTCCTAAGGCAGACAGCCTTCGAGTAACTTTTCCTAAATGCCCAATATAATATTAATCCTTAATTCCTAAAATGGTTAACAATGCAGTAACCGAAAACATTAATCAAATAAAATAGAAGTTGTAAAAATACCTGGGTAAATAAATTAAGTAGCATTTGTCCCTATTCTTGAAACGAAAGAAGTCCAATATCTTGTGATGAAGCAAATTTCCGATATAATTCATTACGTTCTAAGTCCTCGAAACGCAATAAAATACTCAATACTGCTTACATGCATTTAGGTGCATATATGTCATACTCACTGTCGTTATATAGGATTTTTTTTTCTTTGAAAGGAAAATACAGTTTTTAACTTTTTACAGTTTCTATTATATGCATGAAGTTTTACATAATTAATGTACATAAATTTCTTTTTAATTACACTCATGTCCATAAATTAAGGATAATTCAGAATCACACAGAAATTGATCTCTAAAATAAAAATTTCACCTGTGGAATGATCACACACATCTTGAAGAAGAATATGCAAATTACTGGAAACCACCAGATGGCGTGGAAGGTACGTCACAATGACGAGAGTGTAAGAGAGGGGTATATAAGGAATGGTGGCAAAGAAGTAAAATTGTTCACAAGCGCTGTGAAAGCCTTTCAGTGCAAAAACCGCATAGTTATGGCACAAAGGAGGCATTTGGATGATGTTTTACGTGACAGAATTATCGGACGACTGGAATGTGGACGTACCCAGCTGGAAGTATCCGAGGAACTTGGAATCGCCCAGAGTGTCATCTCCAGGCTTTGGCAACGATTCCAAGATGATGATAATGTGAGTAGACGTTACAGCACAGGTCGCCCCCGAGTTACAACGCCGAATGAGGACCGCTATTTGGCAGTTACTGCCAAAAGAAACAGGCGGAGTACAGCATCAGACCTGTCTCGTCAGCTCTCTTCAGCTACCGGTACGACAGTTTCAAGGCAGACCGTGTACAGACACTTAGGGCACATTGGTCTATATGCTCGTAGGCCTGTCAGATGTGTTCCACTACCGCAACTCACTGTCGCCTGCGATTAACCTGGAGTAGAGAGCATGCATTGTGGACACCGCAACAGTGGTCTTGTGTGATGTTTTCCGATGAGTCCAGGTTTAGTTTGGAATCTGATTCTCGCCGGACATTCATCTGGAGAGCGCCAGGTACCCGTTACCACCAAGAGAACACCATTGAAAGACACTGTTACGGTGGTGCAGGATGGCTCGTTTGGGGAGGAATTATTCTTGGTTCCAGAACTGACCTGCATGTTCAGAGTGTAACGATGACAGGCCACATCTATCGGGATGTCATTCTGGAACAACATGTACGTTTGTTTCGGGGCGCCATGGGTGCTGAATTTGTGTTTATGGATGACAACGCCCGTCCTCACCGTGCAAACATTGTAGACGAATGCCTTCAATCGGAAGATATCACCCGTATGCATTGGCCAGCATACTCACCGGACTTGAATCCAATAGAGCATGTGTGGGATATGCTTGCCGACGAATTGCAGCCCGTCAACCCCCTCCCACCTGTCTACCGGAACTTCGGAGTGCATTGCTTGATGAGTGGTGTAATATTCCCCAAGATCAGATTGATCATTTGATACTCAGCATGCCTAGGCGTTGTCAGGCCTGTATTGCATCGTCCGGGAGACATACTCCGTATTAACCATCCTACTAACCATGTTATACTGTTTTTTGTAAATAGGTTCTTTTTCGAAATTTGGTCAAGGGAGTAAAACTTGCAATTTTTATTAATTATGTCAAACATATAGCATCTTTTTTGCTCTTTACTTTTTGTTTAATAAATAGACTTTACAAATAAGTCAAATTTGTTTTGCTTCTTTCTCTTTCTTTGCCTGAACTTCATTATCCTTAATTTATGGACATGAGTGTACATTTATGATTTGAAGCTATGTCTCAATTTAAAATTTTATTTTTCGAGCCTTCTATTTTGCAAACTATATAGAAGCAAACTATAATATCATCACAGGAAAGTTTGGAAGGCATCTCATTTTCGAATGAGATTATACTTAAATTAGTCAATCGCTGCGGATCTATTGTGCTTCGGAGGTACGTTTTGATGAGTTTCAGTTTACTGAATCTCCTTTCATTTGAAGCGATTGAGACTGGCATTGTGGAAAAAACTCTTAAAGATGTCCCTATATTTGGATATGCATCTTGAAGACTATTTTTACAGATAAAAGTGAGACGATTTTTTAACTTTTTTTATCTAAGTTTAAAACATGATATTTAAAGCTTTCAACCTCGGGAATAATTTCATTTTCATCTACATCTTCTTTATATACTTTGGATAGTGCAACTGCCTGAATTTTAAGTTCATCCACAGACAAGGAGTGAAACTTAGCTTCATGGAGAAAACTGAATTTTAGGTTAATTAGATCAATTGATTTGAATCGATTTCGAAGCTCTGAAAGAACTCTGTCCATAATTTGCAGGAGTGATATTCGAAACGCATCATTTTCCAACAGCTCACAGCTTTCATCATCACATTCTTCATCAAACATTTTTTTTTTTTCGCTTTCGCTTTCTCCGATCACTTAATTCTGATGTTTGACCGATTGATTTAGCAATTTGTTTTGCTTCTGTGATAGCGTCAGTACAATTAGTTTCTCTAACTGATTGTAATGGGTCGATTAGAGCATGAATATGTTGCACAGACATATCAATAGTAGTACCTTCTTTCTGGTGTAATTTATTAATTCGATCGATTTGACTCAATACTTATACCAAAAAACAGAAATCATGATGAATTCAAATTTTCTTATGTTTGTTGAAAGGGAAGCAGCTTCTGATTTGGTTTCTGCATTAATTCCAGGTCTGTTGGTTAAATACTCTAAAGCGTTTATTATCTTTCTTATGTGCATGTAAATAACTTTTACAGCTTCAATTTTTGCAGACCACCTTGTTTTTGCTGGAGATTTTAAAGTAATGCCAAAGTGCTTCTGTAAAATTTCTCATCTGAAAATGGAGACTGCAAAAAAAATGAATACAAACATTGTAGAGAACCAAAATATTTCTGAGCTATCGGAGAAACAGTAGCAGAATTCACTTCAACTAAATTCAGGGAGTGAGCTGCACAAGGAACAAAATATGCCAAGGGATTTTCTTCGAGTTTCAGTGATTGATCGCCTTTATATTTTCCTGCCATATTGGCACCATTATCATAAGATTGCCCTCTGCAGTTTTTAATATCCAAGCAATCTTTTCTAGTTTTTTAGTAATTAATTCAGCTACAGCAGATCCTGTTTTTTCGATGACAGTTAAAAAATCAATAAAACTTTCCACTATTTCAGGACCCATTCATTAATCTTCAGATATCTAATTACTTGGGACATTTGTTCTAAATGGCTAACATCTGGTGTACAGTCAAACATTATTGAAAAATAGGTTGCTTCTCTGATGTCGTTCAATATTTGTTCCCTTATTTGTCCAGCTATTATATCTAAAAATTTATTTTGAATCTCAGGCGAAAAGTAGGGTGTCCCGTACAATTCGCTTTTTTCTTTTTTTTTTAAGAACTTAACTATATCTATTGTAAATAGAGTTAAAATGTGTTGTGTTAAGGCAAAGCTAACGCATGGGCTATCTCCCAAGAGTGAGATGTGCCTTGTTCGGAAGACATTTTAGGGATTTTTTAACACGTATTCACGTTTTATCTGGATAAAATCGACCAAAACTCCAGACCGTTAGACCACACGTTATACCAGAAAGCTGGACCTTTACACTTCAGCCGTCTACTATGTTCAGTGTTTTATCCACTCTGCTATAATGGGAGCAATTAGAGTTAAAATAGCCAGAGGTGGATTCAAAGGAAAAAATTTAGGGATCTTCTGCTCTCGTCCTCTCCCCTCAAAAAAAAAAAAGAAGAAAAGAAAAAAGAAATTACAGGGGAACATTTTGTTTCATTGTAATTTTTTATTTTATGTTTTGTTTGGTGAAATAAACTTTTTGTCAGATGAGCCCTTCTAGAAAAACTGCAGTATTTTAGGGTGACACTTTTCTTTATTTTACATTTTAATTTAGTCAAATCAACTTAAAGAAAAAGAAATTAGTCCCCCCCCCCCCAAAATTCTGTTATCTCCAACTGAAAATAGCATGTCATATTAAGATAGCTGTCCTCTGGGAGCTCATTTACGTTCTAGTACAATTTCGTTTACGTTTGATTATCTAAATGTTTCTCCATTGGAAAAAAAAAAATCGTGCCTCATGGTATTACCCAAAAGGCTGTAAAAGTAAAGTGCAGCCTGAGCCTTGAACAATTAAGGTTGCAATATTTGCTAAGAACACTAAAAATAGTACTTGGGAAACAATAAAAAGATGAAAATAGAATTCAATTAACGCAAAAGCCTATTTGAAGGAAGATAAAAGGCAACGCAGAGAGACTTTTTTATTACACTGTGGAAAGTAATAAATAACAAAGTGCATTAGTACTAAATTTTCCTCCTGTTTCATTTGCCATCTAACAAAGCTAAATATACAAGTATATGTATCAGTGATTGATTTGTTTGTCTGTCTGTACATATGATATGACTTTCAGGAAATTAACTTTGTCGAAATTCTGTAAATTTGCTTGCAATATTTGGTAAATCTGACTTTTACTATACGATACCTCCCAAGCAGCCACTAAGATTGCAGGAAATTATTTCCTATTATTTTTTTAATGAGTTTTTTTTTTATATATATACATGAGTTCATGTTAAAAACGTTAAACATATTTGAGAAAATAGTTAATTGTCTACATTTTAATTGTTAACAATCTAAAAATTGGCATCATTGCAGGAAAACTGCATATGAGTAAAATGATATTGTGATAATCGTCCGTGAAAAAGCCTTGAAGCCAGTAACTAGAATTTTGAGTATTTCTTCAGAGAAGAAAAATTTTACAACAAAAGCTCGAATCTTGCAACATAAGTAGACACATAGCTGGAAAAAAACGTTTTAGAAATAAAAGGCAAAATTACTTCCTTAGCTACCCGAGTTCGTAATTTTGTTAAATGGAATATGAATTTCGGGGTTGGGGAGATTCTACAAGATCCCCCTTTTTTGTTCCAAATATGTCACGAAGCAGAACTTTCGGACTTAATATTTTGGAGCAGGTCTGAAAGTTTCGCCTATCAAGAGCTATGGTGGCCCAGTGGTTAAAGCGTCAGGCTGGTAACCACGTGGCAGCGGTTCGATTCCTTAGCTACCACGGTGTACGTGTACGCTAAGTCTGTGGCTCCGAAAGTCCTCTCAACTGTTGCTTGCAGTGTGGCGTCCTAAATAAAGAGAGAGCCCTTTTGCTCACACAAAACACTTTATTAGACGCACATAAAAACACATAGAAGATTTGAGTTGGAACTTAAACAGTCAGATGGCGGGTTCGAAAAACATTTTTGGCCGTGCCGGCCCGAAACCAGAGGAAAGTACCTCTGTACTGGTCACTGTCTGGAACCGAACTCTTCTCTGTCTTGAACTGCCGATCTTGCTCTGCGCTGGGATCTCAAGTGGATTTCGATCACTTGGCACGCTTAAAGTAAGTGTTCGTAAGTTATGAGATTTTCAAGCGGCTATACTGTCCAATTCTGAAGAGCCCTTGAAACACTCGGGGATTTATGCGTTCTATAACGTCAGAACTGTACATTATCGAAAATCTATAGCTCCTTGAGGAATTCTTTATGATACCGCACAGATCAAAGGTTATCGGAGAGATTCGAGTAGTGAGGGGTAAGAAAGGAAGCGTCACAGATATATCTCTTAAGTTCTAATTATTCGTAATTATTCGGACAACGTCACAGCAGTTTCCGAGGGGTGCCAATATTCAGAAATCCCTATCGTCATATGAGGATCTAAACGACACATTTGGTGAGGAGAGCCAAGGGCGGCTCCAGGCTGAATTCTCCGAGGGGACCCTTCAGACTTTTTAGATAGGCCTATAAATTGTTCAAAGCGTAAAATGATGTGTGAAATCCGGAACGCGTGAAATCCAAATTTTTTCTTTGGAGGGGGGGGGGGGGGGGTTGCATGGCTAGGGTTGCCAACCGTCTCGCGAGAGCCGGGACGTTCCGTTTCTAGAGCTTTAGAGGACACATCCCGCGTAAGGTGTGCGTGGGACATGCTTCCTGATTTTGAATAGAATAAATAATTTAATAAATCATAATGATCTCAAGAAGTTTTAAACATCAAGTTTCTTTTATAAATAAATATGACCTCAGCAGAAGCGACTGTATTAAGATTCTCTTCTAGGGGTACACCGACTACGATATTTTGCCGAATAACACCGAGTATTTGGTTAAAATTCTAACCGAATATTCGGCCGAATACAGAATATTTGGTTAAAATTTATTAAACCGTTATTAAACTTTGATTGCAATAATTAATTTAATTAGTCTGTTTTTAAACAGTATTTAACATTTCATATGGTGTAAAATTTCGGAAATTAAAATACTGCAAAATTTAATACCAGAGTAGGGTATATATTATTTTTTTAAATATTTGTGAAATGATGATAATTTTTTTTCAGCCTGCATATTTTATAAAAAAGTTAACAGCTAATTTACTCATATTTAATACTTAATATTATGAGGGGTTTTTTTGTGTGTGTGTGTGACTGTTTCCCGTTTAAATGAGTAAGTAATCGCATGGTTAATGTAATGTGACATACGATTTAAGAAAAATTTAAAAGCAACAAAATTTAAATTTAACATGAGTGTTTTCTTTTACTTTAAAATTACTTTGAATTGATATTAGTAACAATTTGAACTAATTTTTTTACGATGGTACTGTACTACAACTTTCATTCATGGTATAAAAAATAAATGTTTGTTTACCAATTATTGAATATTTAAATTTCTTTACCATTCAGTTGCCGAATTCTGAAGTATTCGGCCGAACCGAATATTCGGTTTATCTGCCAAATTGGCAGTATACCGAATAGCGACCGAATATTCGGTGCAGGCGTATTCTTTTCTAAATAGGTAATATTACGATTTCAGTAAAAGTGGTTTAATATACCTTATGCTTTTTCCAAATAAGTAATTATCAAAATCTTAGTGGAAGATGTGACTTAAGACTTTAAGTTTCTTTCATAAAAAGAAAGTTTCTTTTATAAAAGGTATATTATTGATACCGACCGACTTTAGGCTTTTTAAAATTATTTTTTAGCAGAATTTAAAAAGTTTTGCTTTTGTTTGTGAAAGGAATTAAAAAGTTAATTTAATTTCTAATGATAGTACTATTTGTTTTGATAATAAAGAAGACAGATAGAAGACTCCATAATAATTAATGTTAATTTTTAATTAGTTAGTCTCATTGTTTCAACTTTTGTTAACTATGCTGCGTGTATAATTATGCTAAAGCAAAACACAATATTCAATAAAACTATGTAAAATGTAAAAACTAAATCTGGTTCTGGTTGTTTTTCTCGCCTTCTCGTAATGAGTAAGCTGGATCCCGCTTTTTTAGTCACATCCCGAATCTTTATCACGAAAGCCCCGTAAATCCACCAGTGGCGGCCCGTGGTCAAAACTGTTAGTGCAGCCGGAAGCATATGAGCCCCCCCCCCCCTTTCCTCCGAACAGGATTGGAAAATCTTTGTTGCTGAATTCGAAAGCTGGCGGATTAAGCCCTCACCGAGGAAAAAAAAATTACATAAAAAATGTAAGAGATCCTATTTTACTTTAATAAAATGGACATAAATTTCAATCAGACGCTCTTATCCTCAAAATTGCATTAATCCGTGTCTGATTCGAAGTTTCCTTAGAATTTTCTTTTGTAACGATAACTTGAGAAGAAAAGAAAAAAAAAGAAAACTTACTTATTTTTATAAGCCATATCAATTCTCCTTTCTTTTAAACATGCGAATCGGTCAGTGATGTCCCCATAAAAAGGCGTTGTTTTAATTCAGATATCAATAATTTTAAAAGCTCTTTAAAATTTCCCATGTTTAAAGAATTTTCTCGCTCGCCATGTCCTCTAAATGCCAGTTCTTGCTTACTTAAAAACAATACTGCTTTGATGGGTAATTGTCCATTCATAAGCGTCTATTCAGGCTTACCTTCTTGACAAATTCAGCAATATAAAGTCGAGAGTTTTCCAAACATGTATTCTCCTTACCCCCTCCCTCACTTCTCTTTCGAGCCAATCAGTTAGTCCAGTTCTCAAGTCAGCCGCCGTTAAAAAAATCTTTCATCGGCTGTATCAGCTGCATACTCCCTATGCCGGAGAGGCTGCTTACGTAGTCGTTGTCATGGCAACGGTGCTGCCAATTTTCTTTTCAGCGCTCTGGGCTGAACCAAAGATTTTCCCACTTGAATTGCGGGAAGATTAAAGTGCTTTTTTTCTGAATGAGCGATCCGGCCACAATACGTTTTTTTTTTTTTTTTTTTTTTTTTTTTTTCGGAGATTTTTTTAATTTACCGTAGGAATTCCACAATTCTAATCTGAATTTAGGAAAGTTAGTAGAATAAATTATTTTAAAGTATGTGCTGATAATTTCTAGTGCAGCCCGGCTGTACTTGCTGTATCCCACGAGCCGCCACTGAAATCCACGAATAAAAGTTGGTAAGCCTACGCATGGCCCCTTATGGCCCACTCGCTGGAGCCACTCTTGACGAGAGCTGTCATCTTCTGGCGCGGAGCGGCTCTACGGTGCGCGGCGCACCCCCGGCAAAATTAGAAAAGACGCACCTTTTATGTTCTAGATCAGTGTAAATCATCGGAATGGCGCTCCGATGCGTCGGGCCACCCCTGCTTCTGGCAAACAAAGAAGTCGCCTTGCAATATTTAACTTAGGAAATAATTTTAAAAAATCTTGTGGGGCTGTGTCGGGGCACACGGCCGTTGGTTTAGCATGAAACATCTATATCAGCGAATCGCTTTCAGTGTTAAAGATCTTCTCAACAGAAGTATGGGTGGTAACTTCACTTGTTATGTCCATTGGTACTGATACAGATACAGCTGCGAGAGAGGTGCTCGCGGAGTGGGCGTCGTTTACTAAGCGTGCATTGGGAGCTTTAAGACGCCCCGGCCCCCAAAAAAATAAAATAAAAATTGGGGTACCCGTGCGTAGCCCATAACCGCCTCTTTCCATCGATAGCCATGATTTATATTTCCGACTATCTCTAGTATGGGCTAAGGCTGACATACAGTGCCGATCCTAGCGTGGGGCAAGATGGTGCACCGCACGTGGGCGGCCAAACTTAAGGGGCGGCGAAATGATTATCAACCAACATAAAAAAAATAATGACCTTATATAATTTTTTTCTAACATCTAACTCTACTAATTTGACTGAATGCAAAGATGTTCGCCACGACAGCAGTGCAAAAATACAAGCAACAGAAGAGCCAAACGACAGTTTGGATTCCCCTCCCGATAACGTAATTTTTTCTTCGAATGAGACCGTGGTTTTGGAGAATGTAGGCATAGCAGAATCTGATCTCGCAGAGTGCTCTTCCTGGAACATCCAAAGAAAGCACAACCTCTGGTTTTACTGTCAGTGATGCTGGTACTTGCCCTTCCAAATTAAATTTTAGAGCTATTGAAGTTTTAATTGAGACGGAATTTATGTCTGAAAGTGAAAATTTTAAATTTCTTACAAGTGAAACTGATAGACGATTTAGTTATTCGTATGTTTACAACTCATTGAAAAATGGTGAAAAAGTTAGACGAACTTGGCTTTTATATTCTGTTTCATTAGATGCCGCATTTTGCTTTCCATGCAAATTATTTGGAGGGTCTCAAGCAGAAAATATTCAGCTTAGGGATTGGCAACATTGCTCTGACTATTTTTCTAGACACGAGAATAGTGCAAAACATATGAAATGTGTTAAGACTTTTTGGGAGCTCAAAACACGGCTAAGCAACAATAGCACAACACATAGAGAACAACAAAACATCTTTTCTTTGGAAAAGAAACGATGGAGAGCAATTATCGAACGAATGATTGCTATTGTGCAATATTTGGCTGCCAGAACTTAGCTTTTAGAGGTAGTAGTTCAAACCTATACGAAAAAAAAAAACAATGGAAAATTTTTAAAAGCGGTGGAAATGATAGCCAAATTCGATCCTGTTTTACTTGGAACCTATAAATAACGTCCAAAACTCTAAGGATAAAAATACCCGCATGCCCTATTATTTAGGTCAACATTTTCAAAATTAAATTATTGCACTTTTAGCTGATTCTACTAAAAAACAGATTTTAAAAATACGGAAGTCCAGATATTTTTCTGTTATATTGGACAGCACACCGGACATTAGCCACACTGAACAAATTACCTTTATAATTCGATGAGTGAACATGTCAGATAGCAAATCAGTCATTTCCGAATATTTTGTTAGATTTTACCAAATTAAAGATACTACAGGGGAAGGTTTGTTCAATTTTGTGTTATATGATGTACTTCCTAGTTTAAATCTAGATGTTCAAAGCATTCGGGGACAAGGATACGATAATGGCGCCAACATGCGCGGAAAAAATATAGGTCTGCAAAAATGACTATTAGATATTAATCCTAGGATATTTTTTACACCATGCGTGGCACATTGTCTGAACTTAGTAATTAACGACACTGCTAAATCAAGTGGAGAGATTGCAATTTTTTTTATGTTATTCAAGAATTATACAACTATTTTTCAGCTCGATATACAGATGGGATATTTTAAAGAATACAATTACTAACTTATTTAAAGCCGCTAAACGATACTCGCAATGAGAATCGAATACTTGCATTACGACCATTGCAAACGGATCTTAAAAATATCCTCGTTGCGTTGAATCAACTTCCACATGAAGCAAAAGATCGTGCAGCAAAGCTAAAAGCTAAATCTCTCACGGAAATAATTTTTTCATTCAAATTTACATGTTCAGTAATGATTTTGCACGATTTGCTAGAAAGAATAAATATTGTTTTAAAAGTGTTGCAGCAATCGAACATAGATTTAACAGAATGTGTCGAAGCATTAAGAAATTTAAAAACATATTTAATTTTGAAAAGAAATGACGAAAGCTTTGCCACATTTATCCATCAATCGTCTACTATTGCACAGGAAATTAATGTAGAGCCCGAATTTCCTGAAATTCGTGAAAGAAAAAACCTCGTATGTTTCCCTACGAATCACATGATGAAGATGTTACAGACTCTGAATAAAGGTTTAAGATTAATTTTTATTTTACAATTTTAGAAATATTTCAATTCAGTAGGTGAACGTTTCGATTTGGTAGAAAGCTGTTTCTCAATATTCAATTTCTTACTAACGTTTAACTCTGAAGATAGTGACAATTTGAAAAAAAAAGTTGCAGGGATTTGGACATTAAACTACAAATAAAGATGAAAAAATAGAAAGGGACTTAGACGATATAGAATTGCACAGTGAAATGCAGTTGCAATTCTATGTTTTCGAGATCTGTTTCCAAATATTTGCCGGTTAAAGCCATTAGAAATTTTGAAATCATATATTAAGTCAAGATTTAACATCATATTTTCCCAATTTATCTATAGCACTCAGAATATTTTTGACTATACCAATCAGTGTTGCTTCAGGTGAAAGAAGCTTTTCAAAATTAAGTTTGATTAAAAATTACTTAAGATCTACAATCTCACAAGAAATGCTTACGGATTTGGCTATTATTTCAACTGAAAGTGACATCTGAGAGTCAATAGACATTTCAAGTGTTATAGATGAATTTGCCTGTAAGAAAGCTCGAAAAATATTGTTATAATTTTTTGAAAGATCAGAAATACTTATTGTAGTTGTAGATTGTATTTTTCTGAAAATAAAATACGAACTTTAACTTGATTTTCATCCATTCCATACTTTTTACACTTCCATACATTTTTTAAAACATTTTGTTGGTTTGTAAGAAAAGGGGCGGCCAATTTTAATCTGCACGTGGGCGGCCGAAAGTCTAGAATCGGTACTGCCGACATATTGAATTTTCTATCTTTTTATACACTTCCTGGTTATTTTTACCTATAAATATTGTCCAAATTGCACTTGTTTGTATTTCAGTCAATTGTTCTAAATAAACTCTATAAACATACGAAGAATCACCGCACTAACACGTCTGAGTTTTAAGTTACACTGAATAGAAAGGAGCGAGAGCGCCGGTTTCGGTCATTCTGCGTAAAGGCTGTGGTCCAGTCCAGTGCGTTTCAGAACGCTAGTATGGGAACCCAAAATATTTTTCAGAATCTTGAAGACGGACTGGGGAGAAAAGTGCCCCCACTGAGCGGTGGGCGTGCTTTTGTGGTTTCACGAGTTATCCTTTGGCGGCGAATCCCGACGGGCCATTAAAAGTCAATAAATTCTTCGCCCCTGCACTGTATCCCCCCTTGTACAATGCCTTGACCATTAAAAAAAAAAAACCCGCTGCGTCCGGAGAAAGACGCAACTGGACCTCAGCATTTATGCCCTTCCCCGGCACCCCGCCCGACCTCGACGCAAACTCAAGGCCATAAGTGCAATCTGACTATGAAAGTTAAATAAAGACACACTGGATTTATATTTCTAGGATTGATATTTTTGTAATTATGAAGGTAAGACTACATAGACCTTTTCGTTACGGTTCACTTTTCTGGCCTGTTACTCATGTGTGATTTTAAAGATGTTTCACGTGAAAAAATAATAATGCGTCCTGTTCTTTTTACAATAATTAACCCTTTAACGCGCAGTGTTCCCGCTCTGGGAACACCAAACTCTGACTTTTGACTGTTGTCAGTCACGAAGAATAGATTGGATTCCTAAAAAAATAGTTGCTGGTGACATAGCTCCACGAGAGTCCTTTACTTTTTAGCACGTCATTTCCCGTAAAAAAAAAGGTCGCGATTATTTTTAACAGCACTGACATCTGCTGAAAAATGGAAGAATGCGAGAACAGCTACATAGATTGCCCAATGCTGAAAAAAGGGCAGCCGTTGCCATAGCTCGACTTAACTACCAGCAAGATGGCGGACGATCGAAACGTTAATCGTGTGTCACAGATCGAAGAGACCCTTTTTTTGACGACAGCTGGCTGTGCGCGGAGTACAGCCAGCTGTCGTCAAAAAAGGGTCTCTTCGAGCTGTCGTCAAAAAAAGGGTCTCTTCGATCTGTGGCACACGATGAACGTTTCGATCGTCCGCCAGCTTGCTGGTAGTTAAGTCGAGCGATGGCAGCGGCTGCCCTTTTTTCAGCATTGGGAAAGGGTTGCGCCTCAAAGGGTTAAAAGACAAATGCGTTTGCCAATTTGCATGATTTTGTTTGAATGAATTTGAAAATCCATTCCAACATGTCCGAAACTAAGTGTAATATTAAAGTTCAGAAAATAAATTTTAATTTTTTTAACCGCTTTTTAAAGACAAATCAAAATTTTGAATGAATTTAAAAAATTAGAATGAATTTAAAATAGTGTAATATATTAATATAATTTACTCCATTTAGTTTGCTTTTATGCAACTTAGATTAAATGCATTTTCACTGAACTCTGGAATTATAAATGCCTGTCATTTTACGTTTTCATTGCAAAACGTGCTGCTATCATTTCTCCCATTCAAAAGTATTTAGATAAAAATTAACAGCGATGATGTGGCAACGCGAAAAATGGAGAACATCCGACATCATGACTAACAACGCACGATTATTGGAACCGTAAAAGAACAATATATCAGTCGATGAAGTTATGATAAGACAAATCAGACGGCTTAACAAAACAAAGGTACATTCCACCTTATTCCACAGCCTTGAAAAAATATAATCTTTGGGACCGATTTCTTCAGAGATTTCGAGTAGGTCCTTATCTTAAGCTTAGATATATAACTTCGCGTGGAAAATTTCTATGAAAGATAATATTTTAACGTTTGCAGTGGCAAAGAATTAAAGCCTGCTTCCTACTTTTATAGATAATCTGTTTGATTTTCTATTAAAATTTAATCGGCTGCGTCAGCTTTTTCGTTTTATCTGTTGAAGGCCTCCATTGTGTGCTATCTATTGTAAGCGTTATATCACGCCTCGCTTCTTAGTGAATTTACCAGAGAGAGTTGTTTTTTTTTTTTTTTTTTTTTTTTTTTTTTCAAATTGACCCAGTCGCTATCGACTATAGGCACAGCTGAGTTAGCCATGCTGTAGGCTTGAATGCAACGGGGGACGGAGATGTTGGTCGTTTCAAGTTTCTAGGAGTATCTAGTAGGCAATAAGCGTTACCCCTTACGCGTGGTCTCCTAATTTTCAATCATAGTGAGAGGCCTAGCAACTGGATTGGCATCCTCAGAGGTATCGTTCCAACAAAGAGAACACCGGAGCCACAACAGAGTTTATGAGTACTAGCTCCCTTTAATGTACAGGATCCCACAGCAGTTCAGTTGGGTTATCATCCTCCGAAGTAACTTTTCCAAGCCTTGCTTTACAGGTGCTCTAATTGAAACCGAGCTACAACCGACTGGGCTACTGTTGGACTCAAAAAGAAAGATAAACCATGCCGAACGTGTATGTATTGTTGCAGAAAACTCTGCTTGTTTCCTGGGTTCGCCGTTCTAAAGTCCAGTAGGTGTAGAAAGTTCTAGTAAAGAGTCCACTTGTAAGGATGGAACACGAACTTTACTGCTTCTAGAGCTTCGTCGAACAATCAGCTGTACAGAATTCACAAGCACAATCAAACAGTAATGTGCTTTTAACAGTCCGCTCAGTACAGAAGCTTTCACAAATGCTGTATTTCTCACATAAAATAAAACACATCCACAGGCAAAAATTGAGTGAAAATATACGAGAGATAACACTAACAGTCCCCCAAGACTCAGTAATGAAGAATTTGCACACAGCACTTAAAAACAAAACTTCATAAACTTCGAAAACACCGCTTCTTTAGCGTCAATGCAAAGCCTTAAGCTTTCAAGGACATCTGCTCTTGGGGGTAGCAGAAGCAAAACTGAGTGCTCATCGGACGCTCGAACCACACTGAACTGGGGAGTCTGCCATCCCGGTATTTATAGGTGTCGCAGGAGTTTCTGGAAGAATGTATCTCTCAAAGATTCCACATAAAGCAGGAATTTCGATTACGTCATAAAAGAGAAATATTAGGCTATTATGCATGTTAATGCAGAAAAACTAACTTTACAAGCCCCATTGAGAAAATCGCGACTAATGACTAAAATGTCGCCAAGCGTGACGACTTTCGAAAATTGGCCAAATTTGGCGCCAAAAATAAGTCCCCAAAAGTGAGGTTAGCGAAGGCCTAGGAACAATATTTCTCGAGATCTCTAGAAACGCCATACAATTCAATTGGGAAACCCAAACCTCCGTATCTCCGGTTCTAGTTGACCGATTTTGATGCAGCAAAAAGCAGAATTTATTTTTTTGACGCGTAGAATACGAATTTTAAACTATTTTAACCCCAGAACAGCGGGTTGCTCCAAAAATTCGTAACAGTATTATAAACGGGGTTTTAAAAACCAGACCCGGGTGGGTCTTTTGGGTTTTTTAAAGATTTTACGTAGTATAAGGTGAGGTGAGGGAAAATGGGATTATAGATTGTATTGAAAAATACCTTCACCATAAAAATTTAGATTTTTATTAGTTTTTTAAAAATATATACTTAAAAAAAGGATAGATATAATTTAAAAACATGACAAGTATTTCTAATGATGTTTTCTTAGGATCTTTCATCTTTCAATAACATTAACGTGTGCAAACCTTCTTGTTTTTGCTCTAAACATACTGCCTGTTAACTAGTGATTCTGGAAAAAATACTTTTGGTGGAACCGAGTAACATACTGAGTGAACTTGAATTGATAATTGTGGACATTATTTCTTCAGCTAAATATTTTGCGAAATAATACTTTTCTGAGCATTTTATTCTCTCTATATTTAAGAACACTGAATTGGGTGCTTTCAATGTCATTCATAGCATTAACATAATTTCTAATAAAAATATAAAGTTACATTTGTACTACCCCCCACTTTTCACCATGATGGGAGAAATATTAATACTTGCCTAATTAAAAGTAACACTGTGAAAAATTATTTTGATAACATTAAAAAATAATTCTGTATTTTCAATCTATATAAGTCAAATGTATGCAATATACGTCAATAGTTTAATTAACAATAAATTAAACAGCTTGATTTTAGGACCTTTAAAATTTATATATATTTTCCCACCATTTTCCTCCACCTAAGACTTTTGGGTTTAAATTTAAAATTTATTTGAAAAGAGAAGAACTTTAGTTTAAAAAAACCTGTCCTTCCATAATAATTATTAATTAATTTCATTAAATTTTTTTTTTTAATCTTCAAATTTTATAAACTAAACCATTTATTCCTGCTGGTATTAATAAAAGGCTCCTAATTCCTTTTATGACTAGAGATAAAAGTATGTTATTGGGCTCAAAGAAATTGATTGTTTTTAATGGGTTGTTTTTGTTTTTATTACTTTATAAATTCATAAACAGCAGTTATTTTTGTCTCTTATGTTTTTAAGTCATTGTTTCATTTTCTTGTTAGAACAAAGTCAGTAAACCTCTCGTAGACCAATTTTGGAAAGAGAAATATCCAAATATAGTATCTTATGGGAGTTCTACTTACTATTTAAATCTTTTAGAAGAATAGATTTCAAATACAAATGTTCTCAAGCAAGCAATGGAAGTATAAAAGTTTTTCCGAAATCAGTTAAAGGAAAAGGATAGCTTGATGTCCCCACTACCAAAGTCCACCGTTGGAATCCCCAAGCTGATTGTATTGACACATTTCGGAAAATTTTTCACAAGTATGTAGAAATATCAGGTAAAACACCAGACGAATTTTCACAAAACATTATAAAAATTTGGCATTTGGTAGAAAAGCAGTCTACCAAAAATCCAGATTTACATATCTGCTAACTTACGAAGAGATTGGCAAACTGCACGCACACATATCAAGTTGGAGCTTTCTCTGCTTGTACTTTATTTTGGTCTAAACTTAGATGTAGGATAAAGATATAAAATACTAGAAAGCTGGTTAAATGTCATAGTTTTTTTACATAAATTAAAAAAATATATCAATCATGTAAATTTTCACTGAATAAAATTTATGATGCAAAGTTAACTCTAATTTCATATAATTCAGAATGGTCATCTTGGTTTGAAATTGTAATTAATTTTTAATCATTATTTTATAGAATTTAAATGACTAGTAAAATATTTTAATTCTTTCCTTATGATTTTTATCTTACTTTTTTTTTTTTTTTTTTGGAATGGGAAGACTTAAAAAATGTGAATAAAAATCTATTTTTAATATTTTGTCATTATACTAATATTTGTATGCTTTATTCATATTTAAAAACTTATCTATTGAAGAGATAAAAGAAAAGTTATTCCTGCCTGTACTCTACACCTGTTCAGTTCAAAACAAATATTGCAGATGGAATTAGAAAAGCTCAATGTATTATTATTTGGGGGGGGAGGGGGTTCTTAATGTTGAAATTGGACAAATAATTAGATAGAATCAAATTGATATACATACATATATAGTGGCTCTGTGTGTGTGTATATATATAGACGAATCAGAATCAGAATCATGTGTGCACAAACGTCGTCTCTTCCGGTACTTATTAATAATTATTTAGAAGGAGTGTTGAAACAATAGTGAAATTTACGACAGTTGGTTCTTGAAAAATTAATGAATTAATGAACAGACAGCAATTGACTAAAACTGATAGTTTAGAAATTTTACTTCATAACACTGGTGGAATTCCCAGAGACCAGCTCACTGCTTTTGGAACCTATGTTAAAAAGTTAGACAAACGGTTCAACACTAATTCCCAAATCATTATTAACAGGTACATGAAGATGACGTTTGCGACTCCACTTTGCTACTGATTTGTCTTTAAGTAATCTACCCCCTCAAAAGTTTTTCCCATGATCGTAATTACCCTGTATTTAAACTCAAATGAGAAGTAACAAATGATTGTAAGAGAGAAAATTTTGATAATGTTTAACAAAGCCCCACAAACCTTATCGAATCTTGAGATATTGTCGGAGGAAGCTTCTATAAGGTAGTTTGTAAAATGAAGGTTTTGGCAAGTACCAGTTTTCAAAACTTCTAGGAGGGTAGGGACACTTAGATCAATCCCAGCAAACAATCACAGGTGCTCTGGACGTCTATTAACGTTCAGAAGACGTTTTCTGAACGTTAATAGACGTTCAGAGAACCTATGTGTGTTTGCTGGGATGGTTCCCAACTCCCGGTCCGTGGATCAAATGGTACCAGCCCGCCCAAAGAACATTAAATTCTTCCATTTACTGCGGTGTATTTCTTCGACTTTGTCGGATTTGTGCCAGGCTATACCTTTAACAGAAGAAATTTTGTAACTATTTTAAATTAGTTATTTTTTTTAATTCCTACTATTAGTTAACACTCTCCCTATATATATTTATACATCTTGTTCAGATTTTCAATCGTTAATAAAATACTTTTTATTCATCCAAATTCATTTTTTAAAACTTGTAGTGGATGACACTTGATGTTAATACAGTTTTTTTAATAAAAAGTATCTAAAATAATTTTTTTTTTGTTGACCTAAGTAGGAATTGACTTTATTTTTTTTATATTATTATTAAATATTTGAAGATTATGAATTAAAACTGCTGTCGCTTAAATTCCCATTGTAGTTTCTCTCACCGTATCTGTGCGAAGCGGAGTTTCTGAAGTGACAGCTACCAAAACAAAACAACGAAATAAACTGGACACAAGCAGCGCACTTCAGGTATCATTGTCTCCTACTTTCCCATGATGGAACTTGAGCCTGTTGCAAAGAAACAAGCTCAAGGTTCTTTTTGATTTAGCGTTCTGATGAGTTAAAATACTAAACGACTTTATATTCTTTCTTTTGTAAATGTATTTTATTTTTGAAGGCGTGTTTAAATTTCAAATAAATCAAAATTATTAAATCGAAACAATTTAAAATACAAACACTCAACGCGACAACCCTCCTCAGAGGAGCCGCGGTAAAATTTTGAATCATTGACCTGTCCGCGGCCATAAAAAGGTTGGGGAGCACTGACTTAGATGAGTCGGAATTACACAAGTAATGTAGGGTCGCAAATGTCATGCCTCTATTAATAATCACTTCAAATGAAACAGCTGTCAAATTTATACTGCTTTTCTTATACTCTGATTATTCGATCATTAAAATAAAAAATCTGATGTGTCCAACACATGACTTCCTTGCACGTCCATTAGATCAAAAATATTTTCGACGCACTTCCTCTAAATTTATTTGTTTGAAAGAGATAAAATATCAATAATAGTAAGGTTTAGCGATTTCCAGCCAAATATTTCGATATCGCCAAGCTGAGTTCAATTTGAAAGATTTCCTTCTGACACTTTATTTGGCGATATTTCACCAAAAGCCGACAAACTTGAGATAGTCAGCGAGATTTTGGGGATAGCCGAAGTGTCTGTTAGTCATTGACCACAGACTTTCAATGAATTGAATGCATCCATACACCTCAATGTATTCAAAGTCATTTGGCTCACCCTGTAAATAAATTCTCAGTCGATTGCTGTCAAAAAAGATATTGAAAACAGTTAGATATTACAATAGTTCTAAATACAAAAGTTAAAAAATCTACGGGTTAGTTTTAGAGTTATACAAAATACGAAATAACTTTTGGCGTCAAATTTGGCGATATTTCGGCGAAACTCGTCAATGTCGACGACATTTGGCGAGATTTTAAGCATGAACCAAACAATGACAGATTATCGCCAAATTTGGCGATATTTCGCCAAAACTCGCCAAGAACGATGACAAATGGCGATACTTTGGGCATGGACCCAATGACTGACTATCGCCAAATTTGGCGATATTTCGCCAAAACTCGATAAGGTCGAGGACAGACGGCGAGATTTTGGGCATGTACCAAACAATGACTATCTACAGTAGTATTATATTGAAGATGTCCATAGACATTAAAGTACTGAAATTCTTTCCGGTGGTCCTGTAAATAAACTCTCCAGTAGATTGGAACCAAAAATCGAGATGCACAACTAGATGTTACAACATTCTTATATATGAAATTTCATAATAGTTTTTGAGATTTGAAAGTTAAATATGCACACACGTACACCAAAAGTCGCCAAGCTTGGCGACTTTTGGCATAGTTCTTGAGGGAGGCACGTGACCGTGGTCGGACCATTACCTAACTTATGTGGTAGGACGGTATTGTGCTTGAAATGGATGAATGCCCCTAAAATTGCCATTGACCGTAATGTATTGGAAATCTTTTGAGTGTTCCTGTAGCAGAACTATAAATGATAAAGACACTTTTTTTAATAGAGAAATTCATTTTCTAACTCTTTACAGCCTATATTACTTCTGAGTCGTTTGAAATAGCCCAATACCTCTAAAAAACGCTTTGATGAATTTCGGCCCTTAGAGCGTAATGTATTTCGAATCTTTTGGGCGGTCCTGTACATAAACTATTCAGTCGAACGGAACCGAAAGGGGAGGTGCACAACTAGATGTTACAACAATCCTAAATATAAAGTTTCAACATTGTACGCCTAACAGTTTTTGAGATATGCGAGTTTAATGAATTTCGACCCATTGAGCGTAATGTATTTCGAATGTTTTGGGCAGTCCTGTAGATAAACTATCCAGTCGAATGGAACCAAAAGGGGAGGTGCACTACTAGATGTTACAACTATCCAAAATATGAAGTTTCGACATTCTACGCCTAATAGCTTTTGAGTTAGGCGAGTTTAATGAATTTCGGCCCATAGAGCGTAATGTATTTCGAATCTTTTGGGCGGTCCTGTACATAAACTATCCATTCGATTGCCACCAAAAGGGGAGGTGCACAACTAGATCATAGAACAATCCTAAATATCAAATCTCAACATTCTACGACCAATAGTTTTTGAGATATGCGAGTTACATACATACGTACGTACGTACGTACAGACGGCATGGAAAAACTGGCCACTGTAGACTCGCCGCTGGTCAAAATGAGTTGCAGACGCGTTAATATGATCGTGCATGCTAACCTACGATGAGATGCATCGAAAAAAAATTTTTAATTAAATTTAGAGGTAGTCAAAATCGGTTTTTTTGTCGAAATTTGGCCCCCAAAATTTTTCGGGATCACATTACTTCCTTATACTACGTACAAGGAAGTAAAAAGGATTTTTAAACTGTAAATTTTGGTAACAAGCTTTCTGTCTTTTCTTCTTTTCCAAGCTTTAGTCGAAACTACACGATTTTCAAAGGGATTATTATTAAGTGCATGAAGACGACGTCGCAACCCCACATTCCTGTGTGATTCTAAGTCGTTTTGGAACATCCATCCCTAAGATTTGACTCTGTTGCTGAGACTCCCTGTATTTATTGAATGCTAAGTTTCGTAGTTTTCTCCCGCACCATCGAGCTTATAAATGTTAACTACTTCTTTAGAAAAAAAAAAAAATTAAAGCTGAATATTGAAATAAGTTCTAAAAAAACAAGTTCATAATTAACATAGATTTTTAATTAATATGATTTTTTTCTGTTATTTAAGGTCTATTCTACACTGCATTTGAATAAGAGACTTGTTAACATTGGTTCTTGTATTTACGTTACGGTACTCATTTGCGCCAACCAATATTTTTAATTTATTTGTCCGCTCATTCAGCTTTCAGAAATACAAAAAAAAAAGAAAAAAAAATAAATAAAAGCATATAATATCGTATAAGATTAACCTCTAAACACTTTCTAAAAGTAGAGCAGTTGAGGGGAAAAAAACGAGTTAAATGGTCGCAACACACCAAAACCAGAGAAAACTGCCAAACATCCTAGGGTTGTTATAGCAACCGCATAGCAAGACACACACCACTGGCGCGCGTTCGATTCTCCGCCGGTGCAGTTTTATTTTCGCGCATTATGACACGGCAGCGCAAATAAGAACGGTAAAGGGCCTGTCCGTCTCTTACCCAGGTGTGTGAAAAACATTCTGTGTTGGATGATGAAATCCATTTTATCTTTTGGCGCTCCTTAAATGCTGCTGCTTACGTAACGCTCGTTTCACAGTAGTAATTGGACCGTTTCCGTTCGAGGGGGCTGGGCACGTTTTCCCTCACACAGAACTTGCTTGCGTCACTCGACTGTCAACACTACGCACATTCACGTTTTGGCGTCTCGCAGGTAGATCGTTTTATTTCCTCCTAAAAAAAAAATAAATCTGTGATTGTGAACATGGAACCAGCGTCTCCCGGAATTATAGTAAGTGCATTTAGTGTACAGTATTTCAATACTATTATTATTATTATTTTTTTTTTTTCTGTTGAAAGTCGTCTGCTACAACTGCATGTAAAGGATTAACGTCGGGCGTGTGTTACGGGTTTTGTTTACACGGCGAGCGAGATCCCTTTAAACGCGAAGTTAGGAGTCTTTTCGTAATATTAGTGTATGATGAGATTTTCTCAGCTCGTTCCTGAAAAATGCTTTGCCTGTCTGTAAATTTGGTCAGTGATGCCTCTCGATGCTTTGTGTGTGGAAGTAGTGATAACTTTCTAAACGCAAAGCTCGGTTGTTTTAGTAGCGACAGCGTAGGTATAAGATTTTCGGTGCTTCGTGAAATCAGATCGTCCTTACTGTTTAATTATTCGATAATCAGACAGTGATGATTTACGTTTTTGCCGTAAAGGTTTTTTTCTCATAATTTTTTAATTTCTTTTTTTATTTTATTAGCCCCATTTCTTCTGTCTATCTGCTCTCTAAGCCTGAGTAAGTATGCACATAGAGAGCCGCCATAAATATATGTAATAAATTTGCTATTTATGTGTATTCAATGTCCCAATAAGAGATGGTTCGAGCAATAATAGTTCCTTTACAGGAGCGGTTTGTATAATCGTAATATACATTAAGGTCTGTGAACACTCATGGGCAAACATTAATTTGGTGCCCCTTTCATTCCATTTTAATGCGCACCTCAGTACAGCGCCCTGAGCGTGTGCCCCGTTTGCCTTCCTCTATTTGCGGCACTGTGTGTGACTCATTTAGTGTAAATTGATGCTACAAATACATTCCTGGGTCCTTCACAGACCAGTGCAGTATGAGGCAGCATCAGTGGTAACAAACTAATCAACTATTCACTATGCAATAGTTTAATGTAACAGCAAGGTTGTGGCGGAAAATGCTATTATAAACATTTTTCAGGATTTATCTTGTTTTTTCTCAATCTCGAAGGTTTTTAATATAAATCGTTTCAGATTGCTGATGATTACAAAGGCTATCACCCAGACTTCTTCTGTATTCCCAAACATTATCAAGGTGCATTAGAGTGTGTTTTGGTGCCTGGCGGTGTAATCAAAGACAGGTAAAATAAAGGTTTTTTTTATGTTATATGGAATGTTTTTGTTTTAGTCATAACCCAAGCCAAGTTTAATCAAACTAAAAACATCTTGTGTCTTAAATCAAATTAAAAATCATTGCTGAACTGCTGGGCTTAATGCTTCCTGAATATTTTTAGCATCCTCTGGGAAAAATAGATTTTCTATTGCAAATATGAAGATGGTGGCTGATCTAAAAGAGTTTCAAGAGAGAGGCAATATATATATATATATAATTATTATATGATAACTATTAGAGATGAATCATTTTTTTTCTTACCTGTTCATTTTTAAATTTAAACATGTTTAACCCTGTTCGCTTTCATCATTGAAAAGCCTCAATGGAATAGGCTCCTTTGACTAGTGTTCTTTCCTAATATGAATCTTTGAATGCTCTGCTGTGTTCTGGCAAAGTATTGAAAAACTCAAGCTAAGAAGCAACATTGGCCATAGAAGGGGAGTCTTTTCTGTTGCATCTTTTCAATGATGAGGACGGAGAGTTTAAGCTTGTTTTCAATAGTGTGTTTAGTTCCCTAACAGCTCAACAGAATTTTAGTTTTTAAGTCTAATCTGGGGAGATCATTACCCCCCCCCCCCCCCCACCATTGGATTTGTCACTGTATGGAGAGCTCTGATCTCTCCATAAAAGGCTGAGCTCCACCTACTCCTCACAGAAATGCCTAATAATGCTACGACTATGCAGTGGCGTAGGAACTTTGTAAAAGTAGGGAGAGCTGGGATGCAAATGTTGGGTTATAATTACTGCATTTTTGGGGTATTATTGACCAATTTTAATAGACTAATGGTCATTACTAAAAAATTCGGAGCAAGACTTTAGAAATTATTTAAATTAAAAAAATGAAGTTCTGATTCCTGTTATATAATAGAAACATATAAAAGATCATTAGCTCTGTAATCCAGTTACAATTATTTTTATAAGACAGATATACTTAATGCATAACCTTAGTCCCACCATGGCCGAGTGGATAAGACACTCAAAATGGTCGATTGCTGAAATGTGAAAATCTCGGGTTCAGGCCAGAGCCTGATAATAGGTAGTTGGGGCCCTGGGGCAAGACGTTATTTTGGGGCCCCTATACTATCACAAGCATTTTAACTTATTTTTGTTTGCTGTTGCATTTTCCCGAAATAAAAATAAAATATTTTTAAAGAATACTAAAATTGAATTAAAAATTACCTATTTATTTATACTTATTTAGAACAAGACTGTATTTAAAAGTGATTTTAAGATTTTTTTTAGTCCGCTTGTATTATTAGTGCATGGGTGCGCAAATTTCAGGAATGGCAATTACGAGGCATGGGAGCAAAGTTTCTCAATCCAAAAAATGTTCTTGACACACCAAAAAGTTTGAAATTTTCGTTCATTCATCACGAAATAAAAAATGTTAACTAACAGATATTTTGTGATAAGCATATATAGGGCCATACCATAGGTTTTCAAAAACTCATAACTTCTTGTTTATTGATCCATGAGTCTTAAAGACCATTGAATTAGAACAGAAAATAAATCTCGGGCTATTGCCCCGCATGCCCGTGTGATAATCAGGCTCTGCTGAGAGTCTGTTGATCTAACAGTCTGGAGTTTTGGTCTGTATTCTCCAGATGTAACGTGAATTGCGTTCGAACCCCATAGAAAGTCCTCTGGCCAAGGCATACCCCATCCCAGGCAGATAGCCCTTTTGTAACATTGCCATAAACAACACACTTAATACATAAATTTAGTTAGTGTTTTCCCTGTAATAATTGGAGCACTGATTATTCCTAAAAACATTTCACCAAGTATCGAATACATATGGAGTATTGCTTTTTCCTAGTGGTATTGGTTGTTCCATCAGCAGTGATGCCAAAAAAAAAATTGCATTCTTGATTTTTTCTTGCAGTGTACGTTACATTCCCAATGTTTCCAAAATTTCAGTCTGAATGTCTAGACCAGTGGTTCCCAACCGGGGGGTCGCGACCCCCAAGTGGGTCGCCGCAGACCGATTTTGTAGGAAATGAATGGCTCTGCCATGAGACACACTTTCTCCCTTTTCTCTTTGTAAAGTAAAAATCCTTTTTCTCATCAGGACGCTTGTATCAAATCTACAAAAACTGGCATCGTAATGTGTATCTAGGAGTGTTAACCAATTTTGAAAATGTGTGCACTAAGGCAGAAGTATAGGAAATAGAAATTGCAGTTAATTTAAGGTGAGAAATTATTAACCACCTTGAAGCTCTTAAACTGAAATTCAAAGATATATCCCAGAGCTTACAATGAACAAGAGGCGGCACTAGTGCAAAATCCACTTCACACATCTTTAGATGTCGCCGATCTTCCTGATGAAGCGCAGGACGAATTTTTGAATTTGCAAAATGACTCTTCAGCACGTGATTTATACTAAGAAAAATCTTTAATTCAATTTTGGTGTGCTGTGCGCCACTCATATCCGATAATTTCTAAGTTTTCGCTTCAAATGTTAGTGCCATTTGCATCTACTTACATACATGAAGTTGTATTTAAAACTCTTTTGTAGATTAAGACAAAAGCCAGTATATTAGATGTCCAAGATGTGGTTGGCTTTGACCGATATTCAACCATGGATAGCATAACTTGTCAGCCAAATATAACCTCAGTCATCCTAATAATAATCAGTACGGAATAAAACAATAATCATTTTTAAATCCCAAGATATATTTTTTTCATTATTCTTTTTTTTGTCTTATTGGTCAAACATGATGGATGGAAGAGGGGGTAGGGGGTCGTGAACATTTTTGAAAAATCTGAAAGGGGTCGCGATTAAAAACAGGTAGGAAACCACTGGTCTAGACTAATCCATTTATCGGGCTTGGACAACCATGATTCAACTTCTGAACAAATTGTTTCCAAACAAGGGCAGCTTCAATGAAGGGGCCATGGCCCCTCCAAAATTTTGTTTTACAAATCTTTAGATTTGCATTCTTCATATTTCCCGCATCCGATTTGCATTTTGAACAATTTATAGACCTATGTGAAAATTCCATTCCAATGGCCTCCTCCAAGAATTCAGTCTGGAGCAACGTTTGGTTCCCAAATCGTGAAAACAGTAGTACAATTCTATCTTTATTGCCATGTAATGACCATGGTTTGTAAACAATGAAAAAATTCACTACCCTATCTCTCTCCTCTCTTTGTTGTTTGTGTGAATTTCCTAGAAAAAGTAGACTACATTTTTGAAATCAGGTTTGGAGGTAAACAATGTACCATAAACAGATATGGTGTGAGAATTTCTCAAGGGGGAGCTGAGCCGGTCTGAAATATGCTTGTGACTATGGTAACGATGGTAGTAGTTTAGAAACACATACATATGTAAAAGTGTCCAAAAGGAATGTTCACTGTTTGCCTGCCCATATTTTGTGACAGATTTCAGTTGATGTGACAATTGTTGCTTCTGATAGGAGGTTGTCACATGTGTTCGAAATGGTCACTATTATCTTCTATGCACCCATGGTACCAAATTATGACTCTTAGCATGCCTGATGTAATGGCAGCAAATAACCCTTTGATGTCCCACCACCAACTGCCTTACTCTACAGCCATTGGTGTAACTAGGTAGGGGCCAGTGTGGGCTTAGCCCACCCTAGAAAGATTTTAGCCCCCTCTAGAAAAATTACATTTTCTGTTGCAAGAATAAGAGATGGAGTGCACGGAGTAGTCTAAAGCCCACTTAGAGTGTTACAAAAAGTCTACACAGTTATGCCAATGACTATAGCGTAAGATTTTGAATTAGTCAGTACATTTCTTTTGCTTATAAATTATTCAGTTATTGACAGTGAGTAAGATTTTTTTGGGGGTTCCCCCTCATTTGCAATTGTTTAGTATAATATGCACATGTACATAGTATGTACAGTGGAGCCTGTCTAATGCAACCACCCTTGGAAAGAACAAAACTGGTTGCCTTACAAAGGTGGCACTGTTTAGTGGACATTAAGCGAAATTATACAAAGGTAGTCACTTAGCCAGGTTTCACTGTAAATACATGATATTTCATATCTTTACTATTTTATTTATATGTCGTTGTGTATCATATTGTGTACAGGGTGGCATTTCCAATGCTTCTGCCATAGCAAGTTCTGCTATTTGGGGTGGGGGAATAATGAGGTCTTTTCCCTCCTTCCTGGTTAGCCAATGGCATAATAATAAATTTTGTATTATAAAGCCAGACATTGCTGTAAACTGGCATCTAACGCTGGGGTGTGGGATGTGTCCTATTGTAGAAAATACAATTTTCAAATTGGTTATATCTGAATTTTCTTAAATTTTAAGAGAGGCATTTGTACCCTGTTGCCCTTAGTAAGTTATGCCTATGTAGCCGGGGTGTAGAAAATTTTCAGGGGCCTCAATATTTCCCCAGAATGTTTTTTTTTTTTTTTTCCTTTATCGTTGTCCAAAATTTACTCCAAAAGCGTCTTTTCATTCTAGTTCAAGCCAATATTATTACTATCCTTAGATTAGACTATTAGAAGTATAAAATAAATCCTAATGTTTATTGGATGAAAAAAAAAAAACTTGCATTGATGAGTGACATTAGTCACCATGCTACACGTTCCTTTGGAATGAAAGGAATGAGCTATGGGTGGATGGGGGATGAGCAGAGGAACTGCTGTTCTCAAGAAGCTAGCTTCTTTTGGTGACAATTGCATCTCTACAAAAATATAATTTGCCACCCCCTCTCCCTTTAAATACACTCGAGGCAAAAATTTCCCCTGAACCTTGTTTGCTTGTTCGGACTTATTTTACATCCCAGTTATACTGTAGAATTTTTCAAATTTGGACAAACTTTCTATAATTTGGACAGAATTTAATTTGAAGTAAAGAAAATTTTATCAGTTATATTATTTATTGCCAAAAATATAAAAAAGTAACATTTTTTTCTTGTGTAAAACTCCTCAATAAACATTTTTTTTTTTTTTTCATTCATATATTTCTTTTCTGTTCAAGAACGGCAAGTAGATTTTGGGAGTAATTCAGTTACCGGGTGTCGCCTATTTTTGGCGACTTTTTTTTCTCGCCAACACCCGCTACTTGGCGCTTTTTTTTTTGTCACCAAATTTTTCACGTGTGAAACACCATTTTAGAATACGATAAAATAATACAACATGTTGAGCACTGTCAGTAAATACAAATTACTTTAACACATTAAAATTCCACAGATATTCCACTTAAAAAAAAAAAAAACAATAAAACAAAATACACCATCCATACTTAACACTAAAAATTGTCAGCAAATTCAGTAACAGGCAATTAAAAATGAGCAAACAGTAAACCACTTTTAACTAAAAAAATTTCAGAATATTAAGCAATCTAGTTCTACAGCTATGTAAACTATGCAACCAGTGGACCGTTTTTAACTAAAAAAAACCTCAGTGGATTCAGCAACCTAGTTGTACAGCTATGTAAACTATGCAACCAGTGGACCGTTTTTAACTAAAAAAACCTCAGTGGATTCAGCAACCTAGTTGTACAGCTATGTAAACTCGGCAACCAGTGGTCCGTTTTTAACTAAAAAAACCTCAGTGGATTCACCAACCTAGTTGTACAGCTATGTAAACTAGGCAACCAGTAAACCGTTTTTAACTAAAAAAACAACAGTGAATTAAGCAACCTACTCATACAGCTAATGTAAACTGGGCAAACACAGGCCTGTTTTCAACTCAAAACAACATCGGTGGATTAAATAACCTACTTATACACATTTACAATTCACATTGAAAACCTTAAGCAATTGCAAAAATTCTTAAAAAAAAACACTTACCTTTATCTAAAGAAACTCCTGAAAAATATCCAAAACGCACAACAGCTAATAACATAACACCAAAACGCTTTCTTTTACTAACTAACCACAAAACCAACATATACTAACCACACACCACAAAACACAAAACAAGAACTGACTCCAGATTTCAAATTTCCTCGTTTTAAAACCTCGGTTTACCGATTACAGTTAAATTGCCTTAACCAATCACAAAATCCCTTTACCAAACATCCTGGTATCGTTTAATGAACCCACCGAGCGTTTTTTCATCAAACTACAGCATCATCCAACACCTCAACTCAATCTACACAGGTTACAACAGACATCTGACTCTAAGGCTAAAGTAAACAAACTTTCGACCAAACTCCAAGTTTGGCGACACATCGGCGCTTGGCGAGGACACCCGGTAACCGAATTTCCCCCTAGATTTTTATATGTATATATAACTATACCTGATTATTACAATTTGTCGTAATTCAAAATTTGTATATTCTGGAAATTTCTGTAATTAGTAAAATCCCAGCAATTCTGGGTTTGAGAAGTTGTACTGTAGTGAAAATTTAAAATTTATTTTAGTATTTAAATGCGTACCTGACAACTTGGAAATTGCCTTCCTCCTAGAAGCTCTTTTTTAAATACCTATACCCATATAAGTACTTTTGATTTTACATATGGGGGACAGGCTTCTCAGGATGTGAAATAATTTAGTAAGAAAATTACATAAAATATTTTGGAATGCCATGAAATTTTTTGCTACACTAATTGCTAAGAGTTCCCATTCTATATAGGTACTCATGCTCTCTACTAAACATTTTCTAGATTGGAGAATGATTGTATTCATGAATTAAATTTGAAAAATGAGAATTTTATTGTGAGCCAGACACATATCCAGAAAAATATTTCAAGAAGGGTCCAAAAAATAGGATTTCTCATAAAGCCGCTTGATTATTGGCATTCAATTAACAAAAAAAAAAATCCAAATATCACAGACTAGGCCCCCCACCCATAGCCTACACCTTGGCTACATTCCTGTTCTGAGCAATAAAATATTGATTATTATTACTTAATTTAATGTAATTGCACTGTTGTCATGTTTTAAACTCTTTTTCAGAATTGAAAGACTTGCTCAAGACATAGCAGAAGACATTGGAAATGAGCCAATTTATGCTTTGTGTGTTCTTAAAGGAGGGTACAAATTCTTCACCGATCTCATTGATCAAGTGAAAAAGTACAACCACTATGCTACCAGAAACACCATTCGCATAGCAGTAGATTTTGTTAGAATAAAAAGTTACAAGGTAATCTTTTTGAATGTTCTTTTAAGACTGCATCTCAAGAAAATAACGTGATTTAGGTATAATAATATAGCACTAATAATGTCAGGGATTAAAAATTTTTAGAATGTCTTTTTACAAATTGTACTGTACACTGTAATAAATGATGAATTTGTATCAGTTGTTAAACTTTTAGAAAATAATTCTTAAAAATCAAAGATTTGGCAAACTGCATCACTTTTTGTAAAATTTTACTTTGCAGTTCCTTGCTTAACAATTTTTTCTGACAAGTTTTTTTTAAAAAAAAAACACATTTTTTTTTTCTTTAATGTGTAAAGCAGCTTATGAAGAATCATCTCAAATTACCTGTCGCTATTACTTCATTGTAATTTGTGCATTAGACCATGAAGCAGGTATTATTTCTTCAAACTACCGCCTTATAAATGTAATTTGATTATTATTTTATGTTCTTCAGATGTATAGAATAAAGCAAGTATGTAAAGTTAGTTTCTCTGTTTAAAAAATGTATATGCTTTTAACAATACATAAAGTTGATATCTTTGATAAATAAATATATAGATATTGCTTTTCACATTAATTTCACTGACATTTAACATTGCATGAAGTTGATGTCTGCCCAATATAAGTTTGCTGACCAACAGCCAATTGATAAAGCATTAGACATTGATACTGAATGTGCATTAGAACCCCCTTAAAAAGTCCTCCACTAAGGCATTCCCCCCATGCAGATCGCCCTTGTATAGTTTTGTATTAACCAACACATCAAGAACCAATATAAGATTGTAAACATTACACAATATATAAAATTGGATAAATAAATTAAAAAAAAATAATAATAAAGTTCTAAATCTTATTTTTTAATTAACAGTCAAAATAATCTTGTAAAATGTGTATTACCTTAAATTGTCTTGGTGCATTCCAGTGTAAATTAAGAGTTTAGAATGTATATGCTGGTGAGACACATGCCTTAAGCACCAGCTTAAAGAGTGGTGGCAATTATAACCAATGAAAATTTTAATTATAATCAATAGGTGCATGCTTTAATCATCGTCTTACAAAATAAATAAATAAATAAATACTACAGTATTGATTAAGGCAATTAATATTTCTTTTTTGTGGATTTACCTGTGAAAGCTTCTATTTGATAAGCAAATACAGTGAAACCTGTACATGATGATACTACTGATAAAGGAAGTTTCATAAAAAGCTTTGAAAGTCAATGTCCTTGCTTTCTCTAAAAAAGTTTCCCCCACCCTCTGTAATTGTTAATTGTTTAGCAAGAATTAAACTTTATTGTTATATGTAGGCAAATGCATGCTATAAAAGTATTTCTCGTAGTTTACTCTTTTGAAAAATTTCCTCCTCCCTCAATCTTTTACCATTACTGTTACATTATTCTATCTCTATGGGCTAGAAATATTTCTTTTCTTGCTTATATAAATTTTGTATCTATCTAGCAGGATGATAGCAGAACTGGAAATGTTGAAGTGATAGGTTTAGATGATTTAAGTGTAATGACTGGAAAGGTGTGTATATATTTATTTATTTTAAGACAAATGTTTAAGCATATTTATTATTTAATTTTTTGTTTTATGCTGTTATAGTATTTTTTGTTTAATTTTGCTGCAGGTGAAATAATATGTTGCTTAGAAGTAACTGATACTCTAGTAAAGCTACTACATAATTTATCAACCTATTGATTAACTTTACTGCTTTTGGTAAATCAAAAACAGGTGATTCAGTAATTAAATAATGTATACATAGTTTTAAAATTTGTGATTTTGTCATAGCATGCTATTGAGTCATGTTAATAGTTTTAAAAAATTATTTACCTGTTTGATGCATTTAGAGCACTAATAACTGATGTAGATTTTCATATCTGTTGAATCCCCCAAAGAATAAATAAAAATAAATAACTAAATAAAAAGTAACTTATGATATTAAAATGTTTTTCTCAACAAGAGAAAAACATGTATCAAATTTATCCAGATGCTGATTTAGTAAATAATAGTAACAGACTATACTTTAATGCATGTTCATAAGTAATATTAACTGGCTGTACAATCTGTGCATGTTGAGTATTTATGTTTAACCTTTGTTTGTATAGGGTTAGTTTATATTTCCTTTTTTATGAATTATAATAAATTTATCTTTTAAAAATAATATCTTTGTATTTTTAGAAAATTAGTGGTATTTTAGAAGTCCAAACTGTCCTAATATTACTAAAATTTGTAATTTTCAATAAATTCTGAAATTGTCTTACTCTTCGACAATTTTTTAAATTTTATTAAAATTTTTTGTTATTGTCTTAATATATAATTATAGGACCAGGAAAAAGTATAAAGATGCCAAGTATTTTCCTTCATTAGGACCTTTTATGATCTTAATTTAATTAATGTTGTAATCTTTAATGTATGCAGCTTATATGATTATCTAGATTTCATATTACATAAATGAGACTTCTTCTCTTAAGATTTAAAACATTATGTGAAAATGCATGCCATTACAACTGTAACTTAAGGTGATCTTAATTGTTTCTATTTACTGCAGGGCCTGATTTTATATTAGGCTTGGTTAGATTATCTAGAGCCCTTGAATGTTAGGGGACCCCAAAACAAAATCCCAATTCAGTTTTTCTTAATTTTATCTTTTTTTAATAGTTGATTTTTACATATTCTTTCAAATTTTTCAAACGATATTTTAAACAAGTTACCAATCTGCTCGATGACTGCATAGCATTTGTAATAACCAGGGGTTGAAAAAAGTTGTAAATTCTTGGGTATTTTATGTATATTGGGAATTTATTTTTTTAAATTCATCATGAACGATAATAGAATCGCCATTTTAGAAAAAAGAAGCACAGACTTTCGACAGCAGGGTACAGTCAGTCAGTAATTTACTTTTGGAAATTTCATACTGCCTACATCAGTGTTAGGGAGCCTCCATCCTGAGTTGTGCCTATGGTCAAGAATTTTCTAAATTGGAGCCGGATTTAGTACATTTAAATATACTAAAAAACTTAGAAATAGAACTTTTTCTTCTTTTTTTGCTTTGATTAAAAAAGTTTTTTTTTTTTCAGTTGTGAATGAGTAATTTATTTAAAATTTTAGTAAAAATTTAGTCAAATGTGGTCCTTACTGAAAAGGAATTGGGTCTGAATTACTAGTCACAAAATTTCATCAAATGAAACTTTAATGGTTGGAAGAATTTTTAAAATATTTTATTCGTTTTATAAATTTATCCATTTATATACACTCTTAGACAAAAAAAAAAAAAAAAAAAAAAGATGCACCAAGAAGGAGTTATCCGAATAGGACAAAAATTGGTAGATGTGATGTACATATACAGAAAAACAGATGATTACAATTTGAGAAAAATTGGATGATTCATTCAAGTGATAGAGCTTCAAAAAATGAAAAAGTCAATAATGCGTTTGTCCACCTCTGGCCCTTATGCAAGCAGTTATTTGGTTTGGCATTGATTGATAGAGGTGGCAGATGTCCTTCTGAGGGATATGCCAAATTCTGTCCAACTGGCACATTAGATCATCCAAATCCCGAGCTGGTTGGAGGGACCTGCCCATAATGCTCCAAACATGCTCAATTGGAGAGAGATCTGGCAACCTTGCTGGTCAAGGTAGCGTTCAGCAAGCACGAAGACAAGCAGTAGAAACACGTGCAGTGTGGAGACAAGCATTATCTTGCTGAAATGTAAGCCCAGGATGTCGTGACATGAAGGGCAGGACAACAGAGGCGTAGAATTTCATTGACGTATCACTGTGCTGTAAAGGTGCCACAGATGGCAACCAAAGGGGTCCTACTATCAAAAGAAATGGCACCCCAGACCATCACTCCTGTTTGTCGGCCTGTTTCTTGGAAGACAGTCAGGTTGGTATCCCACCACTCTCTGGGGTGTCTCCAGACACATCTTCGCTGGTCATCGGGGCTCAGTTGAAAACGGGACTCATCACTGAAGACTATTTTACTCCAGTCAGTGACATCCCAGTTCGAATGAGCACGACACCACTGCAAACGGGCTTGACGTTGTACAGAGGTCAATGGTAGTGGGCACAAAAGGTGGTGTGACCTCAGCTCCCTTTCTGTGAGCCACCTGTGAATGGTCCTTGCCGTCACTGAAGCACTAGTTGAATGTACAATCGATGATAATGATGCATCTGGGTCTGTGAGTGCCGCTCTGACAATTGCACGGTCCTCACGTTCTGTCATTCCCAAAGGAAGCGGTCGTAGGCCGACCGCTTCCTTCTTGACGCTGTGTTCGACCATGATTCACCCATTTCTGCCTATATCGTCTGATAGTGGCATCACTCCTTCCCAAATGTCGAGCCATTTGCCGATTAGATCATCTGGCTTCTTTGAGTCCCAACTACATGTCCTCTCTAAAATGCTGATATCTGCGCATATCATTCGTGCACCTGTATGTGAAGCATAGTTACTTTCTACCTGAGTACAAGGAATGAAATGAGCAAAGAATTTATGACCTGGAATGGAAAATTCTCCTCTTAAATATCCTGCCAGTTGCACAGATAAGATGCGCTGCAGCGACACACGTTCATTCATTGGCTGCCAAATTTTCAAATTTTGCATTTTCCATTGAAACCTGTATGCATAGCAATTAGTGTCCAATTTGCATTACATCTCGGTGCTGTGGTGTTGTCACTATAATATCACTTTTCTTTGGTTAATAATTAATGTAATTTACCTCCACCCACAACGTTTTAGTAATTTAAGAGCTTTCTAGTTAAAAATTTAAATAACCACTGTGTAATTTCTTACTTTTGGGGGGCTGTTAATTATTTATTTTGTTTTGGCAGTGTAAAGTTTTCCCTTTTGTTTACTTTTTTTGTGATTAAATTTTCTCTTCACCGGCCGTTTTTTTTTTTTCCCTTCAGGATGTTTAAAATTAATGTTCACCTTTTAATTGCCGTTCTGTGGGTAATCAGCACTTTGAAATATAGTGGTTATACTTCATATCTCCCTTTTCATAAGTTGTTTTGATGGGATTTTTTTTTATTTTAAATTAATTTTCGTAACTTCCCGTAATCCTGCTTTTCCTTTTTTTTATTATTACTTTATTTCTCCGGTTAGGCATCTTCCTGTGAATTTTCAATAATTTTTTTCATCTTTCAAGTTTTGCTTACAATTTCATGCTATTGCATCATTTTCTGTGCCTGTTGCATCAGATCTCAGAAAGGACGCTATCTTTCCCGCGCTTTTCCTTCAAAATTGTTCTAGAAGCTTCTTGTTCCCCCCTCTTCCGGTCCAGATCGGACTATCCCGGAATGACTTTTAGGTACACTCTCTGCTCTGATTGGCTGAGGGTAGCGGTTCCGGAGTGAGGAGGAGAGGCAAGCGCGCGATTTTTGGGCAGTTTCAGCTAGAACGTCCAGACTAGAGGGTGGTGTTTTTTTTAGCTCTTGAGAGCTCAAGTTCAGCCCAGCCTTGGGTTGATTTGACAAGTCGTGTAGGATGACCTGATAACTGAAGGAAGACCCCTAGACACCCAAGATGACGTGATCTGCCCTACCGTGGAGAGAAAGCTATGAATTCCTGTTCGACTACTGGCCGCTGAATGCGTACCAAGCACGACAGATAAAGGAGCCCGGATGAGATGACCTGCTAGGCCGACGCACGTTCCAGCCCCCGCCGACTGTGTCGCTGATTAGCACATGGCCCTCCGTGCTCCCATCAAATCGCCAAGCTGCCAGCGCGTGTGATAAGGGTGAGATCATTCCGTACTTTTCAATCTCTTGATATAATGCGAGTCCGTGAGTGGCGCCAATAGATGGGCATCTGCAATGTGGGCCTAGCCCCGAGACTCTGGACAGACTAGAAGATTTCGATCCTCCCTTTTTTTTATTTTACCATGATCAATGTGAATTGCTGCAACTCATGCTGTCTCTAAATGGTGGACTTCGCGTCATCTGCCCCCCCCCCTTTTTTTTTTTTAATTATTTTATTTTTATTGATAAGATGTAATTTTACTTTCTTTTAAGCCTTTTTATTTGTTTAAATTTCTTTTGACCATCGGTCTTCCTGTAAAATTATAAAAAAGGGATTGAATGTATTTTGTTGAAATGTACCATTCTGTATTGTGTTAATTCCCATACAAGAGTAGCATCTAAGCTAAAATTTTGTGAATTACAAGCAAAACATGATTTTCCACTGAATTTAAATTTTGGTTTGCAACCATGGGTACCCAGGGGTTTTTTAATTTTTTTTGTTTTACCAACATCTATGAGTGCTACCTGATCACTTTTGCAGCACTGGAGCAGGTGTTAAATTGATCAAAATCTTTTGTAATTGTTTTAATTAAGCTGTGAGTTGTGCCATAGAAATGTGTGTAAATTTTCACCTTTTTATTTCACAGTTCATTGTCAATTGCTGCTGAGTCTTGCTTAAATTGTTAAAGTGTTCATTGTGCTGCATATTAAGTTTTAATATTTTTTTTTACTTGATCTAATATGTTAATTGGTTAAATAAAATGTTTCAATCCCATCCTTTTGGTTCTCTTTACTTTGACAACGATCAACACTAAGGGCGGCAAGAGAAAAATCCTGGGTTATTGTCATCATACAAAACAACGCATTACTGATTTGTCATCCTTTTTTAGCTGTGAAATTGAATTGTGGAGTTCCAAATAGGAACAACACTACAAAATGGTGCCGTGAAGGCCCTTGCCCTTTTACCCTTGTGTGTGTTGTCGAAGTAAACCGAACTAAAATTTTGACATTCATAAATGTACTTTTCAATATCTTCTAAAATTTTGCAGTGAGTGTTAGGAATATTTTTTTTAAGTCATGCCAAATTCGAGTGGTAACAGTGGCAATGCCACTGCCTTTCCAAATCCCTCTTTCATTAGTATGTTACCTAATTTAAATGGTAACAATGTGACATCCTTTTTCGATTACCTGGTGCAGATAGCACCGTTGACGTCGTGGACTGACGCACAGTCCATCGCAGTGGCGAAGTTGAAACTTGAGGGCTCAGCTCTTCAATTCTATGCCTCCACTTTGAAAGAGGTTACTTTTGAGTCCCTGCAGGAATTTAGGGCACGTTTTGAGGGCCATTTTGCAGAGTCAAGTGACGTAGCTCAACAAATAGCAAACCTTACAAACTGCAAACAAAATTTAAACGAAACTGTAAGAGACTTTGCTACCAGGCTAGAGGGTATCGCGCAAAAGGCTCTTAAGTCTTCAGCTGGGGAAGAAATTCCAAAACGTTTTAGTGACAACATGCTACTCTCGCAATTCAAGGCAGGGTTAGCCGCAAACATTCGTGCTCAAGTAGTGATAGCGGACCCAAAAACATTTCAGGAGGCCACCGAATTGGCCAAACGTGTTGAGCGGGCACTTCAATCTTATGCCTCGGACATAATGTAGTTAGTGCACGACCTACCACTAGCGACAGTGAGTTAGCGCAGATTTTTCGATCCACTACGGAGCAGTATACGAAATCATTGGAGCTTTTGACTAAACGAATGGAAGAAATGAAGGTGCAAATTGCATCATTACAGGGCCAACGGAATTCTTTGCCACATGGCCCTCCGTGCTCCCATCAAATCGCCAAGCTGCCAGCGCGTGTGATAAGGGTGAGATCATTCCGTACTTTTCAATCTCTTGATATAATGCGAGTCCGTGAGTGGCGCCAATAGATGGGCATCTGCAATGTGGGCCTAGCCCCGAGACTCCGGACTGACTAGAAGATTTCGATCCTCCCCTTTTTTTTTTTTTTTTTACCATGATCAATGTGAATTGCTGTAACTCATGCTGTCTCTAAATGGTGGACTTCGCGTCATCTGCCCCCCCCCCTTTTTTTTTATTTTTTTATTTTTATTGTTAAGATGTAATTTTATTTTCTTTTTAAGCCTATTTTTTGTTTAAATTTCTTTTGACCATCGGTCTTCCTGTAAAATTATAAAAAAAGGGATTGAATGAATTTTGTTGAAATGTACCATTCTGTAAAGTGTTAATTCCCATACAAGAGTAGCATCTAAGCTAAAATTTTGTAAGTTGTGAATTTCAAGCAAAACATGATCTTCTACTGAATTTAAATTTTTGGTTTGCAACCATGGGTACCCAGGGGTTTTTAAATTTCTTTTTTTACCAACATCTATGAGTGCTACCTGATCACTTTTGCAGCACTGGAGCAGGTGTTAAATAGATCAAAATCTTTTGTAATTGTTTTAGTTAAGCTGTGAGTTGTGCCATAGAAATGTGTGTAAATTTTCACCTTTTTATTTCACGGTTCAATGTCAATTGCTGCTGAGTCTTGCTTAAATTGTTAAAGTGTTCATTGTGCTGCATATTAAGTTTTAATATTTTTTTTTACTTGATCTAATATGTTAATTGGTTAAATAAAATGTTTCAATCCCATCCTTTTGGTTCTCTTTACTTTGACAACGATCAACACTAAGGGCGGCAAGAGAAAAATCCTGGGTTATTGTCATCATTCAAAACAACGCATTACTGATTTGTTATCCTTTCTTTAGCTGTGAAATTTAATTGTGGTGTTCCAAATAGGAACAACACTACAGTGCATTGGTTTTTCTTTTGTGTCTAAGAGTGTATATTTGCTAGTTGTTTATAAATTATATCAGTATGCATATTATCTGATTTTTGATACACTGATAGTTTGTTATATTAAGTTTGGGATCATTCATTCATTATGTGATGCTGAATTTTACCTCTTTTCATGTTTTCCTTGGATTTGATTTTCTTATGTAGTCAAAATTCATTTTCACAAAAATATATTTTTTTTTTTCAAAATACAAATTGTGCATATTAAAACCCAAAACAGTTCACACCCAGACCCTTTAAAGTGGTTGAAAATTTGTTTTTCAAACTTATTAAACATCATATTGTCATCAAATTTATTAAATGTTTTGTGTAAATTATTTTTATTTTTATATTATTTTAATAGAATATTATTTATTGCTTAAAAGCTTATGCATGCTTTCTTCCCCCCCCCCTCTCTTATTAAAATGCAATGTTGACAGGAATGGCTAAAATTCCCTTTCTCATTAAAATATTTTTCTGGAAAATTGAGTTATTTAGGTTATTTTTTTTTTACTTAGCTATTCATTTAGAACACATTTTTCACTATTTAGAACTGACAAGTTCAGAATCTTACCTTTAAAGGTAAGCTCTCAATTTTTACTGATCTGGATTTAATTTAACTACCTCCCTCCTCAGGAAAAACAACTTTAGACTGTACATAACTTATTTTCTGGGAAATGAATTTTTCGGTATTAGTTAATCTATATGCACATTAGGGTGTATCAAAAAAACCTTATTTTCAAAATTCGCTTATCCTTAGTGCTATTTTTTTGGCCAAATTAACTCAATAAAAAGTGTGCCAAATTTCACATCAATTGGTTATGGTTTTCAGATGTTACATTGGACCTAAACTTTAAAAAAAAGCAAAATTTTGAAAATTTTCTAAAAAAATATAATTTTTTTGAAAATTTATTATCCCTAGCACTGAAGCTTACCTTAATTGACTAAATAATAAGTGGGCAAATTTTCAGCTCGATCGATTAAGATGTTTAGTTGCCGCAATTAGCCTAAAGTTTGAAAAAAAAAGTAAATTTCGCTGACACTTTTCAAAGACATTTCATTCCTTTAGTATTAATATTTTGTGTGTACATAAGTCTCAATAACATAAATAACATAAGAAATGTGTTTGCAATAGCCATTAACAAATGGCACTGTAATTGCAAGCCTCTGTCTCTTGATCTGACTCCTCGTGACTACTTTCTGAGGGACACACTTAGAGTATATCTACAGGGATCCTTCAAAAGAATGACTACATTTACTCATAATGATCATTGATCGATTTTGTCTTGCAGCTCCATCAGTTACCCATGGGGTATGTGAGGAGGAGGGGGTGGGGGGTTGGGGGTTAGAGTTTCCAGTCCCATTTGTCAAATATCTTTCAACATAAGATCCATGTATTTATATTTTTTAACGTAAATATTTAGCCTTTTAACATTAAGATTCCAACTTTGACCCCTCACCCCTTAAAGAAAGTCTGTGTATGCATTTGTCTCCGGATTGAAAGACACTGTCTGCCTGAACTCTCTCTATATGCTAGGCAGCTTGACCTGTTGATTAGTGTGGCATAAGAAACCATTCCTACTCTGACATTGTAGGATGTTATGACTAACTATTTTCCTTTTCTTTGTGACATCTCTGTATGCCGAATGATGAACATTTTGAAAAAATGTATTGAAACACTAGGGTGTATCGAAAAAACAGGACACATTCAGGAGACTAACACCTTGGTTTTAAATTAAAATATCAAAAACAAAGTTCATGAGAAGAATACAGCAAACGGCATGTTTATTATGTAGGCTTTAAAAATTTGATACAGAATTTTTGAAATATTAGTTACAATAGTTGCTAACAATGGTGCTGCACATCGTAAAGCTCATATTTCCATGTATTTGTTTTCTTCAAGTAGTCACAGCACAAATTTTTAAAATGTTCATTGTTCAATATACAGAAATGTCACACGCAAAAGGAAAATGAAATTAGTCATCTCATCCTGTAGTGTCTGAGTGGGAATGGTTGCATATGTCGCACTAATCGACAGTTCAATCTGTCTAGCGTATGGGGAGAGTTCAGGTAGACATTGTCTTTCAATCCAGAGACAAATGCATACGCAGACTTCTTTTGAGGGGTGAGGGGTTATAGTTGGAATCTTAATGTTAAAAGGCAAAATTTTTATGTTAAAAGTTATAAATGCATCAATCTTATGTTGAAAAATATTCAGCAAGAGTATCTGGAAACTTCAACCCCTTCCATCTCATAAGCCAAGGCTAACTGATGGAGCTGCAAGACAAAATCGAATGATGATCATTACGTGTTAGTGTAGTCATTTTTTTGAAGGGTCCAGGTAGACATAATCTTTAAGTGTGCCCTTCAGAAAGTAGTCACGAGGAGACAGATCGGGAGAATACGGAGGCTTGTGATTATATCGCAGTTTGTTAATGGCTATTGCAGATACATTTCTTATGTTACGTTATTGAGAATTGATGTACACACAGAATATTAATACTAAAGGAATGTCTTTAAAGAGTGTCAGCGAAGTTTACTTTTTTTTCACTTTTTCTCAAACTATAGGCTCATTGCGGCAACTAAACATATTAATAGATCAAGCGAAAAATGTACACACTTATTATTTAATCAATTAAGGTAAACTTCAGTATTAGGTATAATAAATTTTCAAAAAAAAAATTTTTTTAGACATTTTACAAAAATTTTTTTTTTCATTTGTTTTTAAAAGTTAGGTCCAATGCAGCAACTGAAGACCATAACCAATTAACTTGAAATTTGGTACAGAATAAAATTTTGTCTTTTAAGTTCTAGCATTGTGCTTCTAAAATAATCAATCATTGCTCAAAGATTCAAAATTCATTTATTGCCTGCAACATGCACAGCTTCAAGGAGAAGCAACATTATCGTTCTCTGCCAAGAGAGTAAAAGCCAAGGGCAGATTATCAACCATTGTCAGGAGACAAAAATTGTAGCATTAGTAGTAACTTCAAAGGCATTAAAAAGTTGCCAAAATAGCATGCTTTTTTTTATAAGTTCTGTAGCCAAAATAGTAGTACTTTCTTGGGAGTGAAGTTCAAAAATACAGCATTAATATTGTAACATAGCCTAAGGAAAAAATAGAAAAAACCCAAGATGAAATAATCCAATTAATTTTTTTATTGCTTGCTCATTTAGTCCAGTCAATAAATACATTGTACCTGGCAAAAGGTGGGTAGAAGATTTTCTTTTTTTAATTTACACATATTAGTGCCAATATAAAAGAAAAACAATTATCCAAGATGGTCGACCCTGGGAGAATTTTTGGGTGAGCAAGAAACTTCAAAAATTTATTAATTTTTGAGGTTTTATCAAAATATCTGAGAAATGGCTAAATTTTAGCAATAATTTTCTGATGTAAAGTTTAAAGAGGATTAAATTTCCAACAACATTCATACTTGCAACCTTTTTGTAGCATGAATAGCAAGTGCATTATAGCTTCTTGAAAGTTAGTTTTCTCAACATGATTGAACAATTCAGGGATGGGGCATGAAAACACATTGACAAAGAGAAAAAGAATAGGCACATGGCATGTGCGTCGCCATATGCCTGTCTTAGGGAAATACCAAAGCCCTAAAGTAAATAACAAGCCTTAAACATACCCGCATGATGTCACAACCCGGGTCCTTCTGAGGTGTGATTTCTCCCTCGCTCTCGGTATTTTAACAGCTTAAAAAACATTTATGCAGAAATTTAAATTTAAAAAAAATAACGGTTTTATAAAAAATGCTTCCTCCCCCTTTTGAACAGAGCTCCCTGTTCTTTTGTCCCTGCTAGAGACCCACAAGAACCCTGAAAATTGAGTCCCATCCTGGCCTGAGCCCAGTAATTTTTGAAATTGTTCAAAAATTACTGGGCGGTATTTTAAGCGGTATTTTAACAGCTTAAAAAACATTTATGCAGAAATTTAAATTTAAAAAAAATAACGGTTTTATAAAAAATGCTTCCTCCCCCTTTTGAACAGAGCTCCCTGTTCTTTTGTCCCTGCTAGAGACCCACAAGAACCCTGAAAATTGAGTCCCATCCTGGCCTGAGCCCAGTAATTTTTGAAATTGTAGGCCCATATGGTTGAGGCATAAAAATTAAAACTCCAGAAATTAAAAAAATATAAAGATGACCAAATAGATCGATAAATATTTTTCAGGCATTTTATATTAAGCAAAGTTATTAATATTAACTGCTACATTAAGTTAATACTAATATTCAAAATCATATATATATATGAAGCATTTGGGCACTACGGGGAAGTTATATCGTGGAACCGGTGGTAAAGCGAGGGTGTTGAGGTCTCCTGGCTGATTCAGGACTCTGGCTTAGAGTGGCCATTGCGGAATCCGGGCCGGATGGGTTGCGTCGGCCGATCGTCGCTGGCCAGGAGCGTTCGGCAGAAATCCTTGGGCCATAGCGGCCGTCGATGGAAGAGAATGAGACGGAGTCAAACTACGATTACATGATTTTATTTGACGACTGGGTACATCTTATCTTAGCAGTTGCGTCATGGGAAAATCTGCTCCTGATCTGTTGCAGGTTCTTATAAAAGCTTTGGACGCCATGTCACATGACCTCGAACGCGCTGCAACCATTGGCCAAAAGCTAAAACTGGGCAGCTGTTTTCCCAGGGTTTGTTATGACTTTTAAGGCACCTATGTCGCTGGCTGCTGGGACCGTCTACAAAATTACAAAAGAGTTGCAAGGGACCGTGTATTAATTGCAGTTTTTGAACGTGGATTTCTTTGTTCCAACTGAATTAAACTGCGTAGTTCCAGAAATATGGGATTTTCATAGGCTTTTGATTTGTAATGTTACATATATATATAGATATATCATACTGTACAGAAAATAACTGCATCAGCTCAGTCTGGTGCCACTACTGGTATACAAAAGGGAAACAGATGGTTATGACATCCTTTTCTAAGTGCAACAAAATTTGAAAACTTTCCCACGTCAGAGTCTTTCAAAGTAAATGGAGTAATAGCCTCATGGTTCCGCAGTTTATTACCTACAGAAACCAATTTCTAAAAACAATTTTTTGTTAGTTGCAAGAAAGTAAAAAAATTAACACTAGACATGAATCCAACCTATCTTGTTGAAAACAAATTTATGAATCCCATACGCGTACCCGGCCTGGCCTATGCAGGTCTCTAATACCTGCCTACCTAAGTCCGAAGCCATTAAGTCAACTCAAAAGTTGTCTATATTAGTCAATTCATTTCAAGAGAATCAGTGATGTTGCTAAAATTTGGATCGGACGGGTCCTTGGGACCCAAATCTGCAAATATGTAGTGCAAAATGTCAAAATGAAAAAGATCAGCAGTTTTTGAAGGATTGAAAAGAAGTGACAGTTCACAATGCCTGTCATTAACGATAGATCAATGAGCAAATGATTGTAGTATATGTGTGGCATTGTATGACTGATAATGATGAAGGTCCAAGCTGTGTGTCTCCATCCCTTCGATCGAGAACTAAAAGTTTCTATTTTAAAGATCAATGCTCTTTTTGTGGCACAAGGATACCTAGAGATTGCTTTAAAAAATCCAAGAGCAACTTCCTGAGCCTGAAAGAAATTTGATAGATAATGTTATGAAATTGAGTGTATTCATATATTGAGTGTGAAAAAAACAATTGTAAATGCTGAAGAAAATCGTGGGGATCAGCGGGGAGGAAAGGCATTTGATCGCATCAAGAATGTAAACCATTTAGTGTCTGTAGATGCCTGGTATCACAGGTTTTGCGATCGAAAACTGTATCAGAGGCCTAATAGTGATATAAAACAAGGATATCAGCCTGCAAATAACATTGATGAGGTAACGGAAACAATTTACTCCTATCTTGAAAACAACTCAGAGGAGTGAGAATTTGATGAATAAAATAGAGGATTTTCATCCTGGCACCAGAACAGTTAAATTATGCTTAAACAAAAAATATGGTGAAAATGCCCGAGTAGCTGAAACTGCTAACAAAAAAGCATTTGCTTGTTTCGGAAATGTTGTCTATAAAATACTCAACATTTACTGGTATTGTAACAAGGGTTCAACAGAAAAGATTAAGTTTTTTGAAAGAGCTCTGCAAACTCATTTTGTGAGATACAAGGTCAGAGGTCTACAATATTAAAGAGTAACCTCCATTTGACAATTTCTTGGATGACAGTAAATCAGTCTTTCCTGATTGACTGAAATTGCTGACGAAATCTGTCATACTGAAGCACAAAAGAGGTTTTTTCATGAAAAAAACATGCATAGCTCTATCATACTCTGTCATTAATGCAGTAAAGCCATGATCATTTATGTCCTTTCTTCTTAAAGGGATAAGTGGGTATCTGTAGAGAAAGTTTGGTTCCAAACATCTGATCAAGATTCTATCATGTCTTGGCTACTCAACTCCTTCTATGAAACTTCTATTGTATACATTCTCAGAAGACGCAAGTGCAGGAAGAAGCATTTTCTCACTTCATTTTCGACAATGCCGATTGTAACATCATGACAGTTGATGGTGCTGGAACGTTCCATGCCATGAAAGGAATCATGTATGCTACTCCACACACTGCCCTTTTTCCACTGGAGGGTATTAAACGGCTTACACAATTATCAACAGCTGAAACTAAAAAAAGCAGGTTATGTCTATTTACAAACATTTGAAGAAAGCAGAAAGTTATAAGATGTAACAATTGAAGATTTGAGTTTTCATTTTGGACTACTTATTTGAAAATTTTTTACACCTTTCTCTATCACCATCTTTATTTCATTTTCGTTCAAACTGATTTCACAAGTAAAACAAACAGTTTGCTTAAGCTCACTCATTTTTAGAAACGAAATTGTAATTGTAATTTTCAAGAAGCTATATATGTCTGTAACTCTTTTGCTATTATGTCTGTGATGAGTGGTGTCAAGATTAAATTATTCTGCTTAAGTTCATTTTGTGAAGTAAAGCTAATTCTGTGCAATCTAATTTGTCATTAGCCATATAGAAAAAGGTCTTGAAGTTGGCAGATGCCAGGTTGCTAAGAGCCAAAAATCAGATATTCAGAGTTAACATCGCCTATTGCATCCAGAAATATTTTTATTCATTACATAAATGAGCTAGACAGTGTATTATTTATTAGGTTGTATGGCAATTTTTCTTTGAATTTTTTGTCATCATCCCTTCATACCTTTGGTATACAGATGCGTGACTTATACTGAACTTATTTGTGTACAGTAATAGCATTAATCTCCCTGATGCTTTAATTGTAACCTTTCAGAGAACATGCGTATATTAAAATGCAAATCTTATTAATTATTGTTACAAATGACTTATTACAAAAGGTATAACATTTGTAGCAGAAAAACTAAAATAAAGTATTGTCTTGCAAAAAGCAGGATGTGCATCAACTTGAGGGTTAAAAAAGCAAACAGTAGTGCACTTACTGAAAAATTGAATAAGGAAGTAGGGATGCTTGATTATACCCATTAAAGTTGGTCTTGTTTAATGAATGGCAATTGAACTGTATACAACTGATGATGCTAAAAAACATTTTGGGCATTAAATTTGTGAATTGATTAATAATTTTAGAAATTGATGCATGAATAATTTGAAAAATGGCTTTTTATGTGTGCAGTTACAACACAGACTCAAGTATCTGCTTATTTTCATTTGAGTGATTAAAAACAGTTTGAATTAGCATGTTTTATTATTTTGTAATGTTTGCCTGCTGTATTGGTAGATTGCCTTGTGTGAGACTAATATAACTTTTTCTCAATATGTTTCAACCTTCAAAATATAAATGAGTTTCAATTAGATGGAAATTACATTTAATTAGTATCTATTATGTTGCAGAATATTTCTATGTAATTCAACAATCAGAAACTAGCAGGCTACTAATATGTGTTACAGTGCATTTTGTATTTTTAGCTGTAACTGTGACTTTTCTTTGTTTAACTTTAGAAAAAATCAAATGAATCATTAAAAATGTTATTTTATAAAATAATTAGTGAAAAACACATCAACTATAAAAAAGTATGAGAATTTTAAATATGCATGTGAACCTAAAATTACTGTTCCATTATACATAAATAAATGTATATGTAGTCACTCAATATTAAGTTATTCTGGCTACCTTATCTCCATTTGCAGACTTAACTGTTGAAGATGCCCTTTAATGTGTAAGTAGAATTTTAATGTGTACAAATCTTGAGTGATTTTTCTCTTAATGGTCTAAATGTGTTCCTTTTTTTTTTTTTCATTCCAATATAGAATGTTTTGATAGTAGAAGATGTGATTGACACTGGTCGCACCATTAAAGAGTTATTACGTCTTTTAAAATCATACCATGTAAAGTCTGCTAAAGTTGCAAGGTACTTTTTGTTCTCTTTTCATTGTTTTGGGAGGCACAACTGTTAAAATAATTTGTTATTCAATTTTCTTGTGTATATTCATAAGATTAATGTTCATAAGCCAGTTCATATGCATATGTATGTTCATAAGCCAGAAAAAAATGTCAAGAAGGGGATGCATAGTGCTAAAATCTCTAATCTCCAGAATCAATGCAAATAAAAAACTACTATTGCATTGACTGCATGTTTTTTGTTTGTTTGTGTGTGTGTGAAATCAAACCCTCATAATCCCCCCCCCCTCCTGGCTATGGCTTTACCTACATGTTAATCCATTTTTTTACAAGCTAATGATTATTTTTTAAAGCCATGCCCCTTTTCAACTTTGAAATGTTGCTTTATCCTGTTTTCTTAAGGATTAAACAAACTATTTTTGTATTTACACTCAGTTGTAAACTTCCAATTAAACCTTTCCAGTTGGAAAAGGCAAATTCCTTTTTATTCCTCAATCAGGATAAATCTGTGACAAATTTCCAGTAATGTTAAAGAGAAGGAACTGTAGAGGCAGCCTAGGGAAGAAAACAATCGCTGTATTAGTATTCACAATTCTTAATGAGAAATCTTGTAATTTTTATGAATATTATTTGAGGATTTGTGAAAGGTTTTAACTGCTTGCTTGTGCTTTTTGTTTTTTCCTTGTTAATAGTACAGTGTACTAAATTCCCATTTTGCACAAATAAGGTGTATTCAATGTTTGAGCTGCACAAATGGTGTAGTTTAAAATACTATTATTCCAAAAATAAGCTTCTCAGGTCATATATGTTTAAAAGTTAAATTTTATGGGGACTTCTGTGAAAATTTTTTTCTTTGTAATCACCAGAAAGCTATGATTTTCAAAGTTCATGCTTATAAGCCTGAGTAACATTGAAAAAACAATTTAAGTTTGTTGCTTTACTTTTTAAATTAAAAAAACATAATAGGCTAGTGGTTTCTTGAGTATTTAAAAGAAATTTTTGTAGCCAAACTAGTACAATATTTTTAATGCAAATTTAGTTTCACAATTCCAGTTTTATTCATTGGTTCATATCTTATACACATTTTGCATGTCTTTTTTGTTTAAAATTGATACTATTCAACTTACAGTTTGCTTTTTAATGTATATATGGTCAGATTGTTTTGGACATGAGCTTACCACATGACCTATATACTTTTTATGTTGATCAGACAAGATCATTGCAGATTTTATTGTTAACTTAGCATCTTCAATGAGTAATTAAGTATTTAAATTTACTCTAATACATTTTAAAAGAATTTTTTTTAATTTCTATTTCTGTTTTTGCAGTTTACTCGTAAAGCGCACCAAGGGTAATTTATATCGCCCAGATTGTAAGTATAAAGATTAATTAATAATTAATTATCAGTTTTACTCGGTGCATTATTTTCTTCTAATAATTTCTATACCTACTTTTTATTATAGATTGTGGGTTTGAAGTTCCTGATAAATTTGTTGTAGGATATGCCATTGATTACAATGAATATTTCAGAGATTTAGATGTGAGTAAATATGTTTTATACATATACAAAGAATTTTATCTTGCACATTTTGCAGTAGTTGTCATTAAAAAATTAGTATAGTTTTAATATTTTAGTGCTGTATCATAAATGTAGCTTATTACTGTTAGTTTATGTATTTATTGATAAAGAACTGCTATAAAATTTTAGCAGGTAGTGATAGTAGTGGATGTAAAATAAAATCAGAATTTTCTTGCTTAAACATTTTTTTGTAATCTTAAAATTGAAAATTATATATAGCTCTTAATACATTTTATTTTTCTTCTTTTTTAGCATGTTTGCATTGTAAATGAGTATGGAAAGAAAAAGTTTGGTTCTTCTTATCCACATGCTACCATCAGGCAGTAAAAACATCTGTGATGATAACATTTGTGATCATTTTTAGTGGCTAGATGTAGCAGTATTATGTCCTAGAGTATTTATCATAGATTATATGTGTTCATCTGTTATGTTGTTTTTGTACTTCATTTACAAAATTAAATTTGATATTTTTATTAAGTGTTTGAATGAATATGAAAATAATGCTTTACTTTTCATCCATCTGATCACTGTGTAATTAAAAAAAAACCAAAACCCAAGTCTGTATTCCCGGAGTGCTGCCAAAAACTGGTTTGGGGAGGTGGTTACTAAGAAGAGGGCCCATCAAATATTAAGCTGCAAGTATAAACAATGCATTAAAAAGATTTGGTTAATTTAAAATTCTTTTGTTATTATACTAATTTAATTTATGTATTAATGTAACATATTTTATAATTATTTTAGTTAAAACACATATATCTTTTTTACTTTCCAAACTGCACCATGTAAGGAAAGTATTGTAATTATGAAAAAATTTGACTTTGGGATTTTGATGGCGAAGTGTGTGTGTGTATGTATGTGAGTGAACATGATAGCTCCTAAAGTCTATAGTGACTATATGACACATTTGATTGAGCTCAAATTAAGTAGACATATAGGTCACTGCCTTACATATTATATAGATTTTGGTGTGCGTAGGGCTTACAGTTTTTGTACAGGGCTACAAAATATTCTTATACATTACGGCCTATAGACGCAGATTCTTTAAAGTACACTAGAATATCTAAATGCTATATTCGATTGAGTTGAATCATTTATTTAAATGCTTGTTAAAGATCAAGTGTTTGGAAAGTCGAGTGGAGTCACTCCAGATTTTTTGTTTCAACTGAAAAACTTTATAATCCATTGAAGGGCACTGGTAATGATCTATACCAGTTATGGTCTGTTATCTACAGAAATGAATAATTACTAGCTAATTATCTGATTTTTGTCCTGTTTAATGGATGTTAAACTGCATAATAGGGTGTATCACGAAAAATTTTTTTTGGAAAATCAAACTTTCAAGTTGATAAAAAGTTGTCACTGTCATCACATATCAACCAAAAAAAATTTTTTTGAAATCGAAAAATATTTTGGTCTACCGGAATTAACTTGAAATTCAACTTTTTTGACCTAAAATGTGTATTTTTTTAAAAAATAGGTATACATGAATATAAAGTATATTTATATTTTTTAAGTTCAAAAATTTGAAGTTTAGAAAGACAACAGAATTTTAAAAAATTCATTTGTACCATTAACTATATTAGTCTGCCTGAATCTAATTTTAAAAGCCTTGCTATTTTATCAAATATTCAAAAATTTCCAGATGATATTTTACATTGTTAAACTTCTAGCAACAGTGCAAATAAAATGTATATTAATTTTTCATTAGCTTATTAGTTTCCCAGTTTCTTTTTTATTCTGGGGGGGGGGGGGGGAGGGAGGGGTAACATTAGAAATAATTACATAGAAAAAAATTTTGGAGGAACAAAAATATATCAAAATTAAAAATCAAAAAGTGTGATCTTTAGATGAAAAAGCTTACAAAAGATATAAACAAACACATAAAGGTTACAAATAAAGAACATTGAATATGTAAAGGTTATTCAAAATAAATCTTGATTTCACTGTCTATTTATTTTGATAATTGTAGGCAGCGTATCACAAATGCAAGTAGCTTTTCCAACCTGCAACCTGATGCATTAGAAACCCCAGTGTTTGTGAGCATACCATCACATCCAAGAGCTTTGATAGTTGTCACATCAATGCAGTTACATTCAATGTGTTTCATTATTGATGATACAATGTCTTTCCCAGAACCACTGTCTGCAGTTACATGGCCAAGATATATTGAACCTGGTTCTTCAACTAAAGATATGTGTTCTTCTTGTATAGTTTTCCGGAAAGATTTACCACGTACATTTTCTTTGATTATAGTTTCATCTCTCCGACCATCAAAATAGAGAGAAATTATTTCTGAGGTGCGAGTTGCAATACTTTCACGGTACTTTACTCTTTCACAAAAACTTTCGATTTATCAATTACCGCCGTCTGATTTTATGGTATCACAACTTTTAAATCCTGTAAAAGAGCACTTGCTAGTTACGGTCCCGCTCTATTTGAAATTGCTCTTTGATCACATGCTCTGGAAAATGATGGCAGATCTACTGGAAGGACTTGCTTTACTGAAACGCTAGAATTTTCCTTTTTATTTTCAGTTATTTTATTTTTATAGCTAAAACACTTTCATCACTTGAATCCTGTTGAATGAAATCGCTGTCAGTGTCACTAACAATGCCATCGTGTCGTAAAGTAGGGATATTTGTTGATTGGAGACTTCAGTTTAACTCGAATTGCATGGACTTTTCCTTCCTTTTAGCACGTTTCTCAATTTTTTTTACTCTCTACTGTATCAATTCCTCCTGTAACCATAAGCCTCAGGTTTCGTTGGTCATTCAACTTGTGTTCCAGTTGTGGAACCTTCCTTTGTGCTGGACACAAACATTTCACTAAATCTCTACATTTGCATGAACAAATATCAAAAAGATTATTTACAATGTCAGATTTTGAACTTTTCAACGGACGTTTTAAAGCTCTTGGCATTTTTTGCGTTACACCCTGATGACTTTTTCATCTTTTCAGATCTCTCGTGTAGTTTTAAAATTATAAAAACGATGTTGCTTACAGATGAAACAGGAATAGAAGTCTTCTTCCATATTTCTTCTAGCTTACGGACCACTCGCATTGCAACTACCATTTTCTTTGGTTGATGACATCCTTCAGACTTCAACTGATTTCTTACCCATTCAAAATAATGTAGTGCATCAATTTTAGTAGGTAAAACATTGCTATCACTTATATCTAGAGGGTGACCAACAATTGGATCGTCAGTAGTTTTCCTTGTTGATGAAGAATGAGTTTTTCTACTCATGATGGTAAAACAACAAAACCAAATTGAACTCAATCAAAAACATAAATGCTCACTAAATGGACGCTTCGTACATAAACGCTAAAAACAAACTGAAAAAGAAAGAAAGGGTGGAAGAGGGAGAGAGAAGTAATCATGTGATGGTCTTGCACTTCCCTTATCTCCAAAGTCATGGGGGAGCTATAGTTTTATCACCTTGAAATCTGAGCCCCATATTCGCCTACAAAAATATTCTTGCTATTTCGGAACGCTGTACTGCAGTGTCTGTATTATAAATACAATGATTGAAAATTTGAAAGATTCTTCAACATTTTTTAAATACGGCTAGTTGACAAAAAATTAGGAGATTTTCATTATTATTCCGGGAGATCTAAATGTTCAATTTCAGTCGCAATGCATTTTTTTATTGGTAGATTCCATCTGAAATTGCCCATTTTTGCTGTTGAATATTTAATTTTGATTTATACATACTTTATAAAAAAATGTTTTAAAATATCGTTTTGACTAAAAAACTGACAACTTCAATGTCATTCCGGGAGACCCAAATATTTTTCGATTTCAAAAAAGATTTTTTTGGTAGGTATGTGATGCCAGTAACAACTTTTTATCAACTTGAAAGTTTGGTTTTCGAAAAAAAAAATTTCGTGATACACCCTACTGCATAACTTCTTAGTTAAGTCGTGAACTTTCCTTTGATTTATATTTTTTTGAAGGAAAAAATCCCACGATTATCCATAAAATGAGTACAATAAACTTGCATATTATTATATTTGATTGCCAGTACTAGGGATGAGAATGCACGAAGATAAAAAAAGAGGAAAAGATATATGATCTCAAATTTAACATTAAAAATTTTTGATGCATGCTACACCATTTTTACTCTTAAATTAAAAATAATTAATTAATTACATCTTGAAAAGTAAGCACTCATCCATAAATAATAGTTAATAATTAATTTTGAATAAAAAACATTCAGTAATAATAATTAATAATTTTAAAAAAAAACCAGGCTATCATTCTTTAGAAATATTTGATGCAAAAAACGTGGTTGGTTGAAGAAAAAATATGATGTTGAGCATGGGAAAAAAAACTTTGTTTCATTGCTCATTATGATACACCCTCTCAAGAGTATTTGAGTGCAAGTCAAATTTCCTTTGTCAGAAAATTTTTTCTTGTATTTTTTTACATGTTTGTGAAAATTTTTAAGCTGATTTTCCTAACAGTGTGGATTTGAATGCTCTTTGGACAAGCAGACAGATTTTTGTTTTTACGTATTAATTACTTCACATATTTTTCTAATGTATTCTTCCAAAATCAAATTAGTTATTGACAAAACTAAAATAGGAAATTTCGCTATTAATCAAATATTTTTTTAAATTGGTGTATGTGAGACTATTGCTATTGTATGTGTTATGTTCTGATAGCTTGACATTCATCAAGAAATAGCCAGTAGAACAGTTGGGACTCTTGAAAATTTAAGAATAAAAAGTGGCTAGGCCAAAGTAGGAAACTTTATTGGCACTCAAATGCTCTCTCATTGAGCTGATTGTGTACCTGCAAAAGTAGCACAAATCTAATTTCTGACCATGATTTGAATGAATGACACACTTGTCACATTTCATAGATTAATGCTAGAACTAACTATTTCACAGAATATCACTAGTCTAATTTCTGACCATGATTTGAACGAATGTGTATTGTGTTTTTGCAAAGCTACACAAGGGCTATTGGAGCACACCTCAAAGAGATCAATCAATAATAGTGTTATAGGTATATCTGTGAAAGACAAGCTACCAATACCACAATAGTCTATTATTGGAATCTTTTGCCAGAACAGAACAAGAGACATCCCCAAGCAACAATATTTCCACCTAGGGCCCCCACCACTCACCCTCTGACCAATTAGAAAGCACTGTCACTGCTGTCATATAAGATAAACAGAATTCAGAAATAAGATTTATGCAAATTTTAAAACACCAGATTCAGAAATAACTCAGAATGACCTATGAGTGGACTCTTGAGAATGAAAAGTAACTCTGGCCGAGGTAGGAAGCTTGACTAGCACTCGAATGCTCTTGTGTTTCTGCAAAGGTAATAATAAAAAAAAAGTAATTTCTGGCTATGAATAATACATTCAAAAGACTGCACAGATTATTAAGCAAGCAATATTGAATCCGAGCTGACCTTGAAACAGTGTCAAAAATGAGATGTGCGAGGTTTTACTTTTTTGTGAAAACAGAAATAAAAGAGCTTGACATCGGAAACACAAGGCCCGGAGCAGATGTTGCACATGGGGGGGGGGGGCTTCCATACTAATATAAGCATATACATTCATACATGTGTAAAGCATAGTTTTTGTGCATATTTATTATATCCCTAGTAGCACAAAAAGTTCAAAACACTTGTTTTGAATGCTTTTGGGACTAGTTGTGCTACTAGAGTGTGTACATTTGTAATGAATGTGTTTTTTAGACAATAGTCCTTTACTAATTTTGGATACCCAGGGCAGCTGCTCCTTCTGACTGCGGCCAAGACCCTTGCTAAAAGGGGGTAAGGGGAGTCTTCCCCCTAACACTTGCAAATTTCTATCAAATTTGTCAAAATTAGATACCTAGTTTACATTGTAAAAAAATTGTAGCGAAAACTATAATTTACTTTTTATTTCTGGTACACTTGGCAAAAGTAAAAAGTTGGTTAAAAATAACCAAGTTAGTAAAAACTGATATTTGACTTGGCAGTTTATCGACACCTCCTCCCCATAAAAAAAGTCTTAGCAATGGCTCTGACTGTGACTTAGGCTGACCACAATGTAGGCATATGCTTGAGAGAGGTGGTATTCTTAAAGCTTCAGTGATTGGAGATTTAATTGGTGTGCCAGTGTTACACCATCAAAGTGGTCTGCAGGACCTCATACTCATTTTGGTGGAAATATCTGAAAAAAGCAGGGTGTCTGTCAGTCAGGAAAGAGCCTGAAAAATAGGTCAGGAAAGTCTAGAAAAAGACTGGAAAATGCAAAATGGGTCAAGAAAATTCACCAAAAGAGTACATTTTCCTCTGCCACCCCCCCCTTTATCAGACTCCAAACTATGAAAAATACCTATAAAGGTAATTTATGTTTAAGGAGAAAGAATTAGTCAAAATGTTTGTGGGTATGCAATGCTCGCACCTGTTCAACAGGAGGGGTTTCTTGTGATAGGAGGGTCAAAAGCTATTAGTCTATGATTAGCAGTAGAATTTCTTTCTGGAATGAAAGGGTAGTAGAACAAAAGAAAAATATTTGCATTTGAAATTTAGAACATAAGATTAGACACGGATGCCAGATACGGGATGTATCTGTACCCCAGTAGCACAAACAGTAATGGCCAATGTACCTGAACCAACCATTGTCTTAATATGCTAAACTCATAGTAATTTTTTTCTATCTAACTTAAGTGCATGAATTACATTACAGTTGAAAAATGATTTCAGTAAGTTTTAGCAAAATATTTAACTATAAAATGTGGTGTGTTCTATTGAGGGATTTCCTCCCAAAAAAGTGCATAGATGGTCAGGAATTTTTTCCCCCCAAGAGCTCCCAAAAGTCTGGAAAATTCAGGAAATTGACTTTCAGAAATTATAGACTCCATGTATAGGGATGTGCCAGCTGAAATTACATTTTGGAGTAATTTGTGGAGAAAAAATAAATAAATGACAGTTTTGGAGCTCAATAATGTTGATTTGAGACAAAATTCATTTTTGGAGAGAAGGAAGAAATTATTGGTACTTACGTATTATCCCGCCAGTCTGAAAAGATGAGCAATTTTTTGCCAAGATAAATGCCGGACAAATGAAATAATTCATGGTTAGAAATACATTTGGCAACAGTTTGCCAGCACATTTGACGCGAAAATAGTTTGGCGGAAATGACCGCCGGGATAATACGCAAGTACCAAGTTATTAATCTTTCCTGTACCATAGATGCCAGTGGCATTTGGTTATGGGCAAGCAACACAGTTTAGTAGTTGTACCAGACTATTTACAGCAAGTAATTTATGTTTATTCAGTTATGATGTTGATCTCGGTCGACCGGTTTTTATGAAATTCAATTTTACCAGGAAATTAAGCTGATTAACTTGTTTAAATTAAAACACAGTGGCCATTTGTTTATACGATAGCCACTTGATGGCAGCATTACTGTTGTAAGCATAACCAAAATTGATTTCAGCATTGCATGGGAGATATATTTCAGTGATTTAAAGCTAAAAAAGGATTTAATAAACAACATATTTGCTGCATTTAACATTTGTGAACGTGAACAATATTTCTTTGTTGAACTCAAAATAGAACAACTTAACAAATGAAACAAATAACTGGGGGTAAAAATCAAATTTGATAATAATCAGTGTTAGCAGTAGTAATCTTAAAAGCAATTGGAACTTTTTCTTCTCTTGGCGAAGTCTTTTGGCTTGTAAAATAAAAGCTTTTTGTCACAGTTGTCATGAATTTTATGTTGAGAGTTAACTTAATTTTGGCGATTAAAATATTTTTTTTTAACAGCGTTAATGGAACTCACAAAAGCAAGTTAGGAGTCGCTTTTTTCATACACGACTTTCTTACAGAAATCTTTTAGAGTCTAAAAAACAATTTATCATAGTTGTTATGGGTTGCATATAAAGATTTAGCATAGATTTGGCAAGTAACTTTTTCCTTAATTATATTAATCTAAAATTTATAATAGAATTTTCTATAAAATAATACTTAATATTTAAAATAATACTTAATATTTAAAATTTAAATTATGCTTACATTGCCTATATGGACTGCACACAACTGGGAGATGCATATATGCATCAGTGTGAAATTCATTGCAAATGATGCCAAATGCACATACATGGAGTACCACGCAGAAAATAATATGGAATGATTTATGATTTTAGAGACTTTAATCTAAATAATCTTAGGATCGAAAATCTGCTGTCCTTTAAGATAATTCACACAGTGACAATTTTCATACCCTCGAAAAGTTGGTGATATCCAGAAAGGATTAATAAATGCCAAGCTAAAGAATAAAAATTAGGTTCTTAAAATCTTTTTGCTAACAACAAAAACTACACATGCACACACAATTTCACCATAAAAACTCAGATTTGAATAAATCTTTTTTTTTTTTTTTTTTTTTTTTTTTTTTTTTGGACAATTCAAAGCAAAAAAAAAATCTGCTTTGGCCTGTTTTATTTGTAAGTAATAAATCTAAAAAGTATTTTTCTCCATAGACAAGAGATTTGATATTGAAAATGTGGCTAAAACTATTTAACAATTGTTCCACTTAACACTTCTTTGTAAATTTCAAGTATTATTTCTAAAAGACTAAGAACTTATTGTTTCGGGGAGGGGTAAAGAGTCAGAAGTTTATGAAATAATTTTTATTAAAGCAATTCAGATATCTTGTACATCGTTATACAAAACATCTATTTACAATAGTTAATATCTAGTTTAATAAGTAGCTTATAAAAAAATTTGGCAATGTTGAAAAATCCCTCAATATCAAAAAGAGAAAAATAAACTACCAAAAAAATATTGGCATTAAAGACACTAAAATTTCTATTCATTTTGCCAAGGGATGCAAAAGGTCTTTTAAAAGTAACAGTTTAAAATGCAACCACCTGTTATACTTCATTTTTTACTAAAATCCCAGATTTTCCCCAAAACTGGAAATTCCCCGATAATTCCAGGTTGGTAGAGAGACCCTGTTGGAAACATTTTTTCTGTAGTTCTTAAGTGCATTGTCATATCAGTAAAGATAGTCTAGTAAAATTTCAAAAATGCAAAGAGCAATATTCTTGAAGTAATTCTTCTACCACACACCAACCGTCAAACTATCATTAGAATACCTCAGTACTATTTTGTTTGCTTGCGCTAAACAAATTCACCTGATTATTCCATTTTATGTGTGTATTCAGTTAATGCTAAAATCAATTTCTTAACCTGAAAATTTTCATACATTGTTAAGTTATGAACATAGATAACCACTAAAACACTTCACACTCCACACAAAACTAAATTATGTATGGAAAGACCACCCCTCTCACATACGCAAATATTTATAAGAGGGTAAATAACCTGAGATCCCTTTTCTATAAGCACTAAACAATACACCTGTTTTCTCTCTTCAAAAATAAAGAGGACAGACAAAATTGTGTATGAGTTAAAAGATGTGCAATAATAAAGCATTAAAGTGATAAAATACAATTCTAGTAGAATAGTCTTTATTAAAATATTTATTTCACAGAAAAGTGCAATACTTTAAAATTCTGTATCTGTCACAAAATTTTGTTATGTACATTTGCTCACTATGGCCATTTCACAATAGTAATGAACTTGCATTACAATACTTATTCAACCAATTAAAAATACATTCTTTGTTTAGAAAAATATATTCAACATCAAATTAAGGCTTATTCTATTCTATATATATATATTCATTTCATTTCTTTCTTTTTGTTTTTTTTTTTTGCCTTTAAAAGTCAAAAACACACACAAATAAAAATGATTCTGACTAAATAAAATATTATATGTACAAACAAAATACAGGAACTTATAAATATGTGAAAACAAAGTATATACTAAAGAGAAATATTCTTAAATTAAAACAGAAAATAAAAGATTCAGTTCTTGTAACTGGAATGTTTTTCAAGAGATGAAGTAGTACTTTTCCCACTTCTTAAAGTCATGTATCACAAAGATTAAGGAAAATGGTGAAGTTAAACTTCAGTTGTGAGAAGAATGTATCTATCTTTGGAGGAAGACAAAACATGCCAAGGGGATATAATCTCTTCTTCAATGACAATGGATTTTGTTGATCCCGTGGGAGCTGACTGTGTTTTCTGCATTAAAATAAACAAGTTGAAACATTATACATTCATTGCAGCTATTTAAAACATATATTTCAAAAATAATCCAGTACACTAGATCAGAAGATAATAATTTTACTCTAACTACATTGTGAACATTTGACAAAACAATAAAAATAGGGGTACATTTCATTTGCAATTCTTTATTCTCTGATACTAGCAGCGTACCCCTTCTTCACACGGTAGGAAACAAATGTTCTTACTCATATAATTCAAATTAATTCCAGTAATGTGGAATCTCCAGAAAAAGCAAAGTTATTCATCTTGTGATGTAAAGTTTATGTTATGAATATGATTTAAAAAAAATCTCGCAGTATGTAAGTGAAATTTTTCACTTTCAAAGTGCCTTATTTCTACATATAATGCTGCTTTTTAAGTCATAGCATCAGACGTGCGAAGTTTCCAAACTTTAAAAGCAGAAGATCTCAGGCTTTTTAATTGCCATGTGTGTCCGTATAAATCCGTATTAGTATCATATTACTTGAGGTTGTCTAAAGTAAATTCAATTTAAAATTTGCTCAGAAATATCAAAAAATATAAAATAACAATTAAAATACATATCTGATAAACTATTCATATATCAAATTTATATAAAGATATAACCTAAAATTTGATATATCTAAATTTTTAACAAAAAAATATTTTTAATAATTTCATACAAATTTCTAGCATATTTCTAGATAAATAAAGAGCATTCATTTATATAATACAACTTATTAGAATAACTTCAGGTACATTATTGCAAATTAAATGTTCTCCAGTTGTTGAGCTTGATCAAAATGAAGGGTACAAAAATTGACCTTGTGAACCTGATTAATAAAATTAGGAAAGGTTTCAATTTCCCAATAAGCTCTTAAAAAGCCTGAGTAAATTAAGAAAAGTCCTGAGACTTTGTACATCTGTAGCATTAATAAGTGAGGAATAACCTAGTGTGGTGTAGACAAATGTTTCATTTCATCAAGCAGTTCGTAAAGTGTGAATACTGAGTTAGTGCAGTCATGCAGCAGACAACCTTACTGAAGTTTTACCTAACAAAAAATTTTAAAATATTGTTGATAGTTTAAATATAGAAAAACACCTATATGAAGCATCGATTTTCTGTGTACACTCTGATGCCAAAAATGCACCCTGTCGCAATGATGATCATGGCATTTTTATAAATGAAATGTTCTTGTCATAACTTTTGCAAAAAAGCTGTGCTCTAATGCAATTTCAAACTCATTACATAAAACTAACATTGATTTCACATGCAATTTGCACTTAAAATAAATAAATAATTTCATACTCTATTTTTAACAGAATAGCCACAGAATACATTGTTATGGTTACTGTGGCTATATGTTGTGTACTGCACTGTTCCAAAATTTGAATGGAGTTTAATAAAATTTGAATAAATTTGAGTGGCGAATGGAGACAGTTACGACAATGTTTACGAATTATTTGGAGTGTTCATGTAAATTATGCTGCATGCAAGAATTTTAGCCTATGTTATTCAGGAATGGTGTAGCTTTCAGTGAAAAAAATCTTAGAATCGGTTCAGTCGTTACAGAGATGTCCATATAGCGTCATGTGCTAGAATTTTTGAGTGCCCCCATAAAAGAACTAGTTATGCTGCATGCTGAAAGGTAGCCTATATTACTCAGGAATAGTGTCGCTTTCTATCAGTGAAAAAAAATTTCAAATCGGTTCAATAGTTACAGAGATCCCCATACAGCATAATGTAATTCTTATGAGTGCCCCTGTAAAAGAACTATTTGTGATATATGGAAGATATATTTGAGATATATGAAGAATAAGTTAATTTTCAATATTGCCACTGTCGATTAAACTTCTAAAAAGAGTGCTGAAATGCCCCTATGCGTGCCAGTGGAATGTCCCAAATCGGGAGGTACTTTTTGGGATTTTTGTTGGGAACAGTTGTACCTTCAAGAAATGTTTTTTCATAATATCAAACTACTATGTTGATACTACATCTCCATGTCAATAGTTCTCCTGTGGGAAGTCAGCTTTAGCTGTACCAATGCTTCGAAATTGTGTAAATTAATGCTAAGGACCATGTTTGGGGCCCCGTACCAGGGGGCCCTTAAAATTTTTAAACATTGGATTCACTTTATATGAAGATATATAAATGCACTGTGCAAAAATTTTTTCTGTATCATGTCAGAGCCAAGATTTAAAGCATTCTTAAAACTGTATTTTTTATGAAATTGGGGGTATTTTGGGGGGCCCTAATTTGGGGCTCTGACAATTTTTGAATGAATTTTTAATTTGAGATGTTAATATACAAGGTATATTATAGGTTAAAATGAAAAAATTCTAAGCACCTATAAGCCAGTCACAGTTGAGAAAATAAAGTGGCAAAAATGGCCCTAAATTAATTCGACGTTGCTCCTCTGGGGTACTTTGGCCCCCCATAACTCCAAAACTAAAAGAGGTAAATCAAAAATATTTCAGATTTGTTCTTTCCTTGGGTAAGGCAACACAATAAAAAAAAAATCATGAAATTCTGAGATGGTGATGGGAATTTTTTTCTATTGACCTGCCCGATTTGTTTTGCAACAGCTCTTAAAACTAAACCTTCACAAACCCATATTTCTCATCCTTTTCTACAAAAAAATGTGGAACCAGGTTTTATTTTTCTACACATAAATATATAAGTAAACAGAAATAAAGTTCCATACACATTATTAATATCAACATTAATTAACATTACATCGTTTTCTTTTACTAGCATTAAAATTATGTTTCTTATAGTACATATATGAGTATAGTCACTTAATGTGATTAACTATATGTAGGGTGAAATGGGAAGAAAGAATTTTTATCTCTGCTTAAGCACTTATCTATATATTCAAAATCCTTTAAAACAGGCATCGCAGTCAGTCCTATTTTTTTTTTTAAATATTCCTACCTGTATAAATTATAGAGTAAAATGTTCTGCTGCTTCAACAGTTGTTAAATGTTCTTTTAGATGTTAAGGCTTCGCCTATCAAACCATTAAAATACTAGGCTATACAAATAAAACTTTGGTGAAGGTAGGAATTTTAAAAAAATGGGACTGACTGCAACGCCTGTTTAAAAGGATTTTGAAAGGCTCATTATACTAAATTTTTTAAATTGGGCACTCCGAGCAGTCAAAGAAACTGAATGAATCTTACGTTTTCTTTTTGTTATGAACAGAATTCAACCACACAGAACCAGGTACAACATTGAGTGCTCTGTGAGTCACTTTGGGCTGAAATATTCTTGAGCATTTCACTTAATATCCTTAACCATTTTGTTTTCATTTTTAACCATTTTGTCATAGCTGCAAAGAACAATGCAAGTATGGAAGGGGAATCTCTGCAACAATGAAAAGGGTTGAAACTCTTCTTATTGCAGCAAAATGTTTAGTGATTTATTAATTTTAAAAAAAACCTCTAAGAATTTTACTTTTCTAACAATAATAATTATACTATTATGATGATAAACTAGTAGAAAATTTATGAACATCACCACAAATAGCAAGAACTAAGCACATACTCACTCTCAGGGAGTGAAAGAACATTCAATGTAGGAAAAGTGAGAATTCGACAGTTCTTTTCATGATAGAATGAATCTTTATAATGACCTAACACAGGGGTTCCCAAACTTCTTTCCCCGTGGCACCATTGTCAGGTTAAAAACACTTCATGGCACCCTTGTCAGGCTACAAACACTTCGTGGCACCCTTCTTAGGCTGAAAACGTTTCGGGGCAGGTTACCTTTAAAGCAATATGAACATGGAGGATAGAATAAAACAGTGTGGAAACACTTTTCATCGTTTCTTTTATGTTTATAGGGCTAACTATCAAACTCTCTTGGAAAAGGGACATAGAATTTTAACCCCCCCCCCCCCAATCTTAGGGAGTTCTTCTAAAAGAGAGGCGATTGGACAATGAACTCTCTTGAACTTGACTAAATATTTTTGTTTCGCCCACTTGATCATCGGCTTGGCAAACTTTTTTGTGGGATTCCGGTTCAGAAGAATTTTTTTTGATTACACTCCCCCAAAATTTAAGACTTTTCTTGATTCTCCACGGCACCCCTGGCATACGCTCGCGGCACCCAATTTGGGAACCTCTAACCTAACAGAAGTAATATTTTATTTTGTGAAAGTCTAACTAGAATGTTCAATACGTATCACTAAATAAATCTGTGTGTAACTTTTAAGCATCAGTGCCACTTGTTGGCCAAACCATGTTTTTTACATAATCTAAAACAACACAAATGATCAATTTTTAATTATAATAAAAGAAGATCCCAATTTATCTCATTCTTGCACAAAATTTAAATAAGAAAAAGTGATAAGAGAATAGTAAAATAACACTAAATGTTTTTTCTTTCTTTACCTCTGTATCTTCTTCAGCTGGTTGGCTTAATTTCGTTTTATTACAAGTATCACAGCAACTGAAAAAAAATATTATTCGTGAATAAAATGAAATGAGCAAAGTGAATTACTTATTAAAATATATATTAGTAAAACATTTATTAAATGAATAATACGTATGATCTTTATTTTTTTTTTTTAAGAAAACAGATTTTTTAAAATTACTTTACCATTATAAAAAATTATTTCTATTGTAAAATAGGATGGTTTGGCAATTTCATGCTAAATATAGAATATATCAGGGTTCATACTCACCTTTCAAAATGAAATGAGTTTTTGAGGAATATTTAAGGACAAAAGTTCTTTTTTTTTTTTTAAAGGAGTCCTTTTTTCTTGACTATCAATATAATTATTTGTAATAATTGTTATTTTAAAAAGCCAGTCACAAAAAATGAAACATAGTAAAGTTTGCACTACAAATAATCTTAGGTTAACAGGAGAATTTATACATAATTACACACATTGCGCATTACAAACATTTTTTAACAAAAATTTATCAAAACTGAACATGAAAAAATATAGATTTTTTAAGCCATGTAAAAAAAAAGCTTAAAATGAAAGACAAAAATTAAAATTCACACCATTTTTATTCTGTTTTCAGATACATTTTTGTAAGTAACAAACTATAGATTGGTTAAAGAAGTATAAATTCTTCTTTCATCACCTTTAAGTTCTATAAGCAATGGGAGTATACATTTACAAAAAGGAGTTTACTTCTTAAGTTTATGAAGCATATGCTTAATTGCAGCATCAATGTCCTTTATTACTGCAGTTTTTACTTCGGCAGTTTGTCTAAAACTGCTTGATTACAAAAGAAGACTCAAATTTGATGTTTTCTCTGCCACAAGTAGGAACTGCATATTTTGTTAATCGCAGTTGTTACTGTGAATACAAAATTAAGGAGTTCTTTAGGTAGGGTTGCACATAATATTAAGGAGTTTTAAGGGCCCTAAATTTTGTAAAATGAATTTTAAGGAGCATATGAACCCCATATACCACCACGATGAGTTCAGTTCCAGGAACTTTTGTTTTTTTGGTGCCAACCTTGCTGACTTTAGACATACTACTACTCCGCAGGTACTGGCAAACCTTTAGGCAATGAATTAAAAAGATGGCTTTTTTTCCCCATTTTCTTAATGATAATATCATCAGAAGTTAAGAAAACTAGTATGGGACCACCCCTAAAGTAGCCTCTTCTCTACTTATTATAAAAGAAGGTGTCTCTCTCTCTGTGTGTGTGTGTGTGTCTGTCGGCAGCGTTACGGACAAACGGCTACACCTAAAAACACCAAATTTGGTACTCGGGAAGATGTAAATATGTAGTTGTGCACCTCGAAGCGATCTTTTCAAAATTCGACCTAGATTTTTTTTTATTTTATGTTTTATGCGATTTTTGGCATTTTTTCTCACCTAATTCGTAATGACGGCGGAAATTATGCTCGCAGCAAAACGGCATTTGTATCATCCGATAGAGGAGAAAATTTTCTTTTAAAAACAGTTTGTTCTGAATTAGTAACATGATTTACCGATTTTTAGGAATTTTTTTACTAAGCATTTGCTTCGGCGAATTGTTTCGTAAAATAATTTTAAAACTGTCGCATCTTGAATTCTATCCGTCATAACTTTTTGATATTTTGACAAATCGTGAAACATTCTTTTCTCCCTCTTTTAAAATAAAAACGAAAAAATTATATAAATTAGATGATTTTTTATTAATTTTAATGCAGCCTAATGTTTAGAATTTAATAGCATCAACGTGATCTTACGCCATTCATTGCATTGCGATCACAGCACGAGAATTTATGTTCGGTTGTTGCCACAGAAAGGATTAGAAAAAAGGGTTTTCTCAAACAATCGAGTTTTTAAATGGGATATCGGAATTTCAATTCGCAAGTGAGGATCTATGACGTCAAATGCTTCAAGATACGTAAAAATTACGCCATAATTTTAACTCATTTATTCCAGCTCTATTTTCAACACAGGGAGACGATATTTTGATTAAAATTTACTGTAGAAATAAACTAAGAAATTCACGATTATTATTATTAGAAGTGGTATTTTAATCCAGTGCTTATTTAAAAATTAAGATGTCTTCACGGTGCTGAAAATGTTCATTTTAAAAATTACAAAGTTCGTTTCAAAGCGCGATATATTAAAATTTTTCTATTTACTATTTTTATTTTTGACATTTAATTATGGCGCAGACGTTGCCTAAAATATGCATGCAGGCTGCGAGTATAGTTTTATTTTAACGTTGAATTACATTCCTCCATAAAGGTCCTACATAAGGCAAAGTTTTAATGATACCGTTTGAAAACTACTATGCGAAATATCGAAATTAACTCCCTCAACCAACTGGGGTATCATTTACGGCAGTCAAACAGTGATGTCATAAATTTAAAAAATGCGTGAAATTTGTAAACTCTGCAACTCTGCGCCATGTCACAATTAAAACGGGAATAAGTAGCTCCTCGAGATTACACAGTTTGATGTTTTTCAGGAGACAGGACTATGGAGGATATAAAAGATATCGCTATATTAGATACATCGATATTTAAAATGGCCTCCCTTGGATATTTTCTCCCCACAATAAGATGAAATGGTTTGCGGTGCTAAATACGCCAATCTTATAAAACTATGTATAAATTAAATATATATGGAGAGTTTCCTTAATGGCAACCATTATGTAAAATGATTATTATTTATGCTAATGCGTAAATTGCAAAGAATCGCCATAGAATCAAAAGATTCCATTGGGGCCAAATAATCTAAGCTGTTTCTTTTAAGGGAGCCTTGAAGAGGGAGAAGCGAAGATAGATAGTATTAATGTACGTAATAGGTAGTATCATTAGATTCGTAAGGATAATATGAATAAATCATAATATACCACGTTAATAAATATTTCATGAAATTAAAAGTGTTTCTCCTTTTTCAACGGTTGTCTTACAACCAACTAAACGAAAAGTAATTCTAATTTGCGTTAATATATCCCGCAGTAATTTCAACAGAGGAGATTACTTGAACTTTTTTTAAAATGAAATTCTTTTTTGTCACATGCAGATATGATTTTAGTAGTAAAATATTCGCTTATTCCGTATGAAGAGCGGGTGCGCAGTTATCTTAAAAGCATCTCTTGAAAATAGCATAAATGAATTCAGAAGACCTCAAAACGTGTAAATACACCAAAAGCTCGAAGTCGAATTTTTTCATGATTACAATACTTTCCTTATATGGTACATGTTCGGAAAGAAATAAATGGTTGTCCATTCCATGTAGTGTCTTAGGTATTTAATGCTACAACTTGAGCCTAAAAAACAGTATGATGTAGAAATAAGACATTTTGAAAGCCAGGAGTTCTCTGCAAACCATTAAGCTTTCCACTTTTTTGATAGTGAATGACACTGACGTAGTGTTTTGAGTCATTATACTGCAATGATGCCAGGTTAATACTCGTGACGCAAACTTTACATCAAGAGTCAAATAATTTTGCTCTTTTTCTTTAAATTCCACATCATGAATAAATTCGAATTACACATGTAAGGAAAATTTTCGTTTCCTACCGTGCGAAGAACAGGCATGCAGCTAGTTTGAATAATAAAAAAAAGAACTATCAAAATTGGGACACATGGTAAAAAGTTAATGCTAAACATATGTACATACAAAAAAGAAAAAAAAATGATTCTGCTGAATTGATAATTTTCTTTTTTGGAGGTTAAAAATAACAATTATTAAAAAACAAATCTGCAGTTTAGATCTAGCGATGATGAATACATCCATACACTAAACATTTTTTAAGAGAATTCCAAGCATCCCATTTTCAGAGGTTTTACTGTAATTACCTGTCTTTAATATCATCACAAGATGGCAGGATGGCAGACTGATGGATTTTTTCAATGATGCTCAAATACTGATTACCATCTTCATCTATATCACTACTTGTTCCTTTATCACCTGTACATGAATATATTTTTTGAATATCAGTAAATATTTTAGCACTAATTTAATCAAAGGAAATACAGAATCAAGGGCGGCTCCAGCCAAGGGGCCATAGCCCCCTCCAAACTTTTGTTTTAAAACTTTAGATTCATATACTTCACAATTCTACAAGTTTGATTTGCATTTTGAACAATTTATAGACTATCTAAAAAGTTCAATGGGCCCCACCGAAAATTAAGCTTGGAGCTGCCCTTGTACAGAATTTCTACTATTCTTTTATTACATGATAGGGCGTTGTGAAAATCTTTCTAATCAATAGGTTTTTACCATAAAGATGCAATATGTTAAAATTCTATCATTTAAAAAAAAATTAATTTAATATCCATACATACCAGGGTGATGCCCAAAGGCATTATTAGTTATTCCATATTCAATTTTGTTCTTACTTTTTTCAGATAAAATACAATTAAATTAACATAAAAAAGTTTGTAAAATAATTTTTTTTTATTATATTCAAAAATTCAATCTAAAAGTATATGAACACAGTAATATTACATTCAACTTAAAAGCATATATGCGGGGTTTCCTTTGGAATAAAATTAAAAGTGAAATGAGCTGAAATCAATCAATTCATAAAAGCACGAAAGCAGAAAGTCCTTAAAAGTGCAGCGAATGTCGCAGAACAATCACAGTCTTTGCAGAACATTTAATCTTTTAGAAAGAAGACATAAAGTGATACGTTCTGCAGAATAATTAGAGAGAAGTGCCCTTCACTTTTCAAAACTATTTTGCATTTTACAGTGATCTGCAGATTTGGACAAAATACCTGCAGAACATTTCAAATGTTTGAAGACATGTTGCAGTACACCGAGTATAATTCTGCTCCTGGGCATATAAGTCTTGAAATGTGTGTGAATTATCATTTATTCAATTGAAAATATCCTTAAAATTGCTACACTTTCATAAGTTTGATAATAAAATAATAACTAAAATAGCATTAATTTACTAAAATGCCTTGATTAATTTGGGTTGGTTGAAATCAAAGAATTAAAGCATTTTATTTGTTTTAATCAAAGGATTAAATTCCAATTTGCTCATCAGTCTAAATGTTAGGCTTGGTATTAAACAAGTATAGTCTTCAGGGTAAGGTCTTTAAGAGAGCTTTAACTTTGAATGACCTTTTTAAATGTTCATCAGATTTATTAACATTACTCTAATTAGAGAGGCAACATTTTAGTAAATTTAGTACCCAAATATCATTTATTTACTTTCTTTAGAAAGTTCTGGAAGCTATTCCAAGCAAATCAGAATAAGAGAAATGAATTTATTTTGATCATGATATAGCACAGCACAATAAATGTTGAATTTCTAATTCAATTTTAAACTTGTGACATCAAAATGACATTAATTTTACTTGTAATTTGAAAAGGATGAGCTGAGAATAACATTTGGTGATGTGGCAGTTTGTTTCTTATTGTTTGTGAGTTGTCTAATCAGAGTCTTAGCAGATAAATTTTACTGAAGTCATGTCTCTAAACGATAGCAAGTAAAAAAAGTCCTAAAAAATATCTTTCATTCAACATACAAACTCCAATCTAAAAGTAATTCGAGTATAGCTGAAAAATACGAACATTTACAAGATCCCAGATTGGAAAATCCGTCACATTTTGGTAATTTTTAAATTTGAGTACAAATAAGTTTTTGACAAAATTTTGCTGTCTATTTCAAGGGGAAGAAGAAAAAAAATCTTAAATGAGCAGTCAACAGCTGCCACTAATAAGTGAAGAAATGGTTGTAAATACTGTTTAAATTTTATGCAATAATGTGGCAAATTATAGGGCAAGACTTACTATTTTTTGAATTCTCCTGATTAACTCTTGACTTCAGGATGTTGCATTTCATTTGATCTAGAGGAATAGGTTTGGCACCACCACAGCTGGGTAAAATCTGATTATTTGGAAGAATATTAACATCCTTTGCTGAAGAACTTGATCCTCCTGTTTTTGGAAGAAGACCCTTCCTTAATTTAGAAGGGGAAGAATCAAGCGCTTTTAATTTGCAAGCTAATAGTTCTGATTCTGTAAAAGAAATAAATATAAAATAAATTGCAAAGTAATAAAACATTACAAAAGTTGAAAGTGAAGTTTATTTCGTAAATTACAGCATCATGCAATCATAATATTTTCAATTATATCTAGGATTCTGGATAAATAAAATTAGACATATCTTACTGATTTAACACTATGTATCCCAGTGTAATTTGTGGGAAAATTGGAACATTTTTGATGAAGTTTTACCTATACACAGTCTTGTTTAGCTACCTGAATGTTTCCAAGCGCTTTATTTTTAGTAATAAGATGCAATAGGAATGAACAATTCCTATTGCATGTTACTATTTTATTAATTTTAACAAATTAATACCAATCACCATCACTTGTTCATGTGTCTTAATTCATAAGAAGTTCAGGCATTTTACATCTTGTCAAGGTTACATTTGATATACATAAAAATTCTTTCTATAACAAATTTCAAGGAATCAGAGATAAAATTAGTAAAGGTGAAATTTTATTAAGCTGAATTTGTGCTATGATTTTCTTTCGATAGAAAATACTTTATTTCTTAATGTGAAATATTTGTAAAAGTGAAGTTGTAAGAGATTTTAACATACTAACGAACCATTCTCTCAGAAACTATACAAGGTTAACACATTCCCTCCCCTGCCACAGATACATAATTTAATACAGACTTCTTTAACTTAAACTTTTGTTATTTTTAAATACTTTTTAAAAAAACCTGACATTTTGCTGTCAGAATCATAAAATTATGAAATCTCCAAGTTAAAATATGTAAAAACATAGAGAACATACATTGAAACCTTCAAATTGTTTTCAAGCTAAAAAGTCATCAACATGTCAAATTTTAAATTGACAAGATACAAACATTTAAACCCTTTTGAAAAAGGGTGCTTTAAATCATGATCTGCAGATCAATTTCAAAATATTAAATTAGTATATACATGTTTAAGACAAATTTTTAATTGTTTAGCTATACGTCTGCTTTATCAATGCATCTATATGCTAGTACAGAAAACAATAATTACCTTTGAAACACTTTGGCAACTTTTTTTATTTATTTATTGAGAGTAAAAATTTTAATATACTATTAATTTTAGTTACATTAAACATTTTTACACAACCCAAGTGTATTTAGAGCTCATATCTACAATAAAACAGCCTGTAATATAGCAAACTGAAGAAAAACAAAAACACATTTTTATATCATTGATAATAATTTATAAGTAAAAGTTCAAACACTTAAAATAATGGTCAAAATGAGAATATTTTTTAATACTTACCAGATAAGGCTGATTCACAGTTTTTTGCTGATGCCCCTGAAAGTTCATGATTATATTCATCATTTTCATTTCGAAAAGATGAATCTTTGGCAATGGATTTTATTAATTCACTGATATTTTCAGATTGCTTTCCTATTGGTGTAGTTGAGCTATCAGTGGTCTTTGACACAGTTGAGGAAGAAGATGGAGAATCTGCAGAGCTACCATTAGTTTGTTCTGATGATGACTCCGTGATTCTGTTAAGGAAAATGTATAATAAAAAAATATCAGAAAATGTTTCGAAAACATTAATAAAGCCCAACAATTTGATTTACCTAAAGAATATGTATAGATCTAATAGATTATTTTGATCATATCATAACTGCATTAGTATAACAACTTAGTTATTAGAAAGGATTTCTTCAAAATACATAATGATATTTAATGCATGATAAAAATCTTGAACAATACTTATCAAAATCATCATGTTAGCAAATAGTAATGACATACAAAAATTTTAAAAATATAGAATGTGTAATTTTTTTCAAGTATAACTTTATAAAAAGACACAGTGACCATTAAAATTTAGCTAAAGTAATTTGTGGATGCCATGCTTGTTGCATTTGAGCGCAGAAAGTTGTTTAATTTCTTGAATTACAAATAAAATGTGAAACTTGAAAAAAATTAGATGTAATAGCTGCAGCTCATATTCAAAATGTTAGAATAATTGAGAAAAAGTAGTAAGAAAGAAATTATTTTCCATTTATTTATTTTTGATATTCAGTAAATGCAATTAAATTTGGAATGTTTCAATAAGATTTTAATATTTATAAAATATAAAATACAAATTAGGTATACAATAGCTTTCTGAAACACATAAAAAATATTAGGATAAAATTTAGATTGGTTCAAAATATTAGAATATTTTATTTTATGCAACAATATTACCTTATGAATATCAAGTAAATAGTAGTTAATATTTTGTAGCATCCCCTTTAGCTTACAATCGATCTTGCATACTATATACAAGGTGTTTACAAACATTTCTATGAATATTAGCCCAAATAGACTTTATATGTGCCACTAACTCAGTTTTACTTGAAGGAGGTTTTTTTTGGAGTTTTTTCTTCATTATACACCATAAGTTTTTGATGGGATTAATGTCTGGTGAGTTTGTGGCCAAGGAAGTTCCTGAATGTTGCGTTGGCGGAACCAATTCTTAGTTGACACCAAGGTATGCGGTGATGTTAAATCTTGTGGAAAGATGAAATCATCTTCAAATAAATCTTCTGATGATGGAGTCATGTAATATTCCAAAATTTCTTGATATATCTGAGAGTTAACCTTTTCGTAGGAGATGCATAACTTTCCAGGTCCTCTGTGCTCATGCAACCCTAAACTATGACACTAGCAGCAAACTTTACCAAGTGTTTAACGCATTTTTTAAAACCAAATGCTTCTTGCTTAATTAAAGGAGAATTAATGTGAAATATTCTAATATTTTGAATCACTTGAATAAATATTCTAATATTTTGAATTTTCAAAATATTTTTTTTTTCAATATATTAATTTTATGATAATAAATAAGTTTAATCAACAATAAGTTCTTAATAAAAATATCGTTTGCATATTTGCGCTAAAAGACATTAAATTACCAAACGATACTTTCAATTTGTGAAAAATGTAATTATTCTAATATTTTGAATAAGAGCTGCATAAAAGATATATCATCAATAGCTAGATAAATCATAGGTATTCAGTATAACCTCCATGTACCCAGTGGCAGCTCCTCCATTTGAGCACATGAGCGCGTGAACCCCCAAAGGAAAGACTAAAGAATAAACACATTAACGAATTAAATTTAAAACAACAGTTGAGTACACTTCTAGATTTTTGTGAATTTAAAACGTGAGTTTTACTCACCCCACACTAATATTAAATACTCTTATTATAGCTAATGCACTGTAGTGTAGGTTACTACAGCACAGTCTTTAATAAATCGCACATGCAAACTGAAAATTTTTCTTCTGAACCGCACTCTTGGATCAGAAGTGGAGACGGCTGCGAAGAACATACGGCGTTGCTGATATCATTCCATTTGCCCATTTTCATTGTGCATACAGGGCTATTTGTTTTAAGGTATCTCTTCCGGATTTTTCCTTGGTTTGTTGCGTTCAGTTAGTTAATTAATTTTTATTTCATTTTCTTATTATTTTCTTTATTTTCATCATTTTTTACTACATTATTTTTTTATAAACTAGTGTAAATAATTAAGACGGGAGTAGAATAAGTATTTTCGAGCTAAAGCAATGACATTTTTCAATATTATCCTTTGAAAAAATATTGAAAGAAAATGAATCAAGACAACACCTTTATTAAAACTTATCTTGGTGATGAAATGTAAGACAAAATATGACTTGTTTTCTTTCAGTTGTGTGTATTGTTTTCCTTTAACTACTGGAAACACAAATATATTTTAATTTGTAAGGCATGTCGTATCTGTATATTTAATTTTCGAATTTTTTTTTTCATCAACCTCCATTTAAATAACCCATGAGCTGCTGCTGCATGTACCTATCTCACAAAGGTTGTCTAAAAAATGTTATACAAGATCAAATTTTAAAATTATACCACTGTAAAGCATGACATACTTGAACATCCTGCTTAAAAATTATTTTAATATGCATAGGAAGATTCCAAAAATGAATCTCTCTCTCCATTTTTTAACAGGAGATAATGACTGTCTACCAGGTACTCTCGTAAAATAATTAATGACCAGGGTCTTAATTACCTGATAGGTGAATGCCTTCCAGGTAGCAAGTGTTTGGTAAAACATTGACCGAATTTCTATTTCATCAGCTCATACTTGGGCATTGGAGGAAAACTCCAACACCCCTCTAACATCGGCTGAAACTGCAATCCCAACATGTGATTCTTTGCATCATTCCCAATGTTGGGAGAAAACTCAACTAACTTCCTTCATGGAGAAATCGGTCTCATGTGATGTCCATCCAACCAAGACTAGGATTGGACTGCAGTAGGACTATTCAGATATGACACTGGCAGTTTCCCCGCCTAGTAGAAATTTTTCTCCCAAGTGCAGATTCTCTCCCTAGTCCATTTAAGGAATTTCTTGCCCCTATCGGCTTCCATCCAATAAGAAGCCCTCCTTCGCTCAGCCTAAAGGCAGAATATTTTCTGGGGTGTTTTGCTAGATTTGCTGGCCGTTAGTTTTCCTTTGTTGTGTACAGTGCAACTACTAAAGTGGTAGACAGTGATGACCACAAACAAGCACAGTTTAAGGGAATTAATAACCGAGAACAGGTAATTATTTCTGTATTTGTTTAATTAAAGCAAATATATTTTTGTTACATTTTAAAATGTGCTAAACAGAGAATGAAATTGCATGAATAATTGGATCTGAATTCGGAGTAAGACATCCATGATTTACCGAGGCTTTGAAGCCCTTTCTGAAAAAATAGAACATCAAATGTTCTAAAATTATAAAAATATTGATAAGATTTTTTTCTGTTATATTTTTGGGAAACATATTTTTTTTTTACAGAACTGAAATGAAAACGTGATCATGTTGAAAATGAACTAGTTCTATTTCGTTATTCTTTAACTAGTATTTTGATAATTTTAAAAGTACTTATATAACTAAATTATAAACACAAATATTTCCCTACGGAAAATTGTAGATCTTTGCATTGCATTTAAGATGTATTATTATGTAATCGCTGAATTTTCTTGTAATGAACTGGAACATTTTGAATTTATCAAAACAAAAAAAAAAAAAAATATTCCCCTTTTAAATACGCAAAATACCACAATACATATATGTATCTTAATTTCTCTATATTTAATTCTGATATTAAATGTATACATAATGATTCAGTTATGTTAAGCACAAGTTCCAGAAAAAATTTACTCATCTGATTTCTGAAATAATAACACTGTGTAAATATTATATATTTATTTCTTAGTCAATAAGAAAAGATTTTAAGAGAGAGCTGTTATCTTGAAGGCTATAAAAATAAAGGGGAAAATAAAATTAGTTAAATTTTAAAACTTAACATATTTACATTTAGGTTTTAATGGGTGTTAAAAGTTACATTTTGAAAACATAACTGTTAATTAACATCCTTATTTGAAGTTCTAGAAATAAATTATCCCAACTGTAAATAAAAACCACTTTCTACATCAATTTGAAGTGGAAATTTTTTTATGGTATAGCTAATTAAAAACATCCCTAAAGCAATAAGTATAATCTCAGCTGGATCAGGATATGCGAGCAAATAGGTGGAAAATCGTTAGGAAATCGTCCGAAGACGAACAATATTGCTCTAGCTCAGAAGGTCCATGGATCATCTCCCAAGAGGACATCCCCATCGTTTAACCCTTTAACGTGCAGTGTTCCTGCTCTGGGAACACCAAACTCTGACGTTTTGGCTGTTGCCAGTCACGAAGAATAGATTTGATTTCTATAAAAATAGTTCCAGGTGACATAGCTCCACGAGAATCCTTTACTTTTTAAGCATGTCATTTCCAGTAAAAAAATTGTCACGATTATTTTTAACAGCACTGACATCTGCTGAAGAATGGAAGAATGCGAGAACAGCTGGATAGATTTCCCAACGCTGAAAAAAGGGCAGCCGTCGCCATCCCTCGACTTAACTACCAGCAAGATGGCGGACGATTGAAATGTTCATCGTGTGCCACAGATCTAGAGAGCCCTTTTCTGATGCAGCTGGCTGTGCCCGGCACAGCCAGCTATCGTCAAAAAAGGTCGAGTGATGGCAATGGCTGCCCTTTTTTCAGCATTGGGAAAGGGTTGCGCCTTAAAGGGTTAATGTAGTCGTGCACCGGGGTCGGACGGATGAACTGGGTGTCATGTGAAGACAGTTGGCCAAGATGCAGCTCAGGATTTCTTGCTGCTTGGGCTACCTTTGAGAATATTATACAGCCAATCATTTAGCAGTAGATGATATCAAAATGTAAGAGATGCAATATATTAAGAAGCAGCATTTAAAGTAGAACAATTAATAAAATTTGCATTTATTTTGACATACAAACCTAGTAGAATTTCTTTGAATTTCAGTATGTTGTGAATGGGATGTTCGCCTTGAGTACCTTTGGCTAGGCCTTCTTTCAAATTGCACTGTTCTGCGAGCTCGATTATGTTGAGTTGCTTGAAACTCAGTGCGGCCACTTAAAAAAAAATAAAAAAGTTGAGTAACTTGTACTAAGATTGCACAATAAAATCAAAGTTAAAAACATATATATATATATAAAATACAATTTATTTTTATGATTACAGATCAATCTAACCTGTATCTGAAACGAGATCCCATGCGAATGAATCCTTGTTTAGTGGAACTTTCGATAACAGGTCCTTTAAGCCTAAAAAAAGCATGATGCTCTATGGCACATTTCCATAAATGCTTGCAAGCTCTCGGATTGTGGAGTCTAAACACAAAGGTATGCTCTTGCTCCTTTCCCTACGATAAAGCCATGAAAAGAAGTTTTATTACATTAAGTCACTCTTGCTTTTTTAATATAATCATTCTCTTTTCAATAGTAATTATAACAAAACATTGGGGAACCAATGTTTTTATTAACTTTTAGCTCAGTTCTAACATTATGCAAACCATTAACACTAGCTTTATTGTGTTTTCTTTATACCTTCAATAATAGTGATGGACAAAAATACTCGTTTTGAAAGATGTGAATTACCCATTTTTTGAATGCATACAAATGCTCATACTGAGTAAGTTTTTGCAACATATATTTTTATTCTAAATAATTTAATGTTAGAAACTGGTTCCATTTACACCTTTCAAGTCTTTCTGACTGCTCACTGTAATTGGGGCTTTAAAGAAAATGTAATATTGCATCATTAAAAAAAATCAATAAAATTAATAATCTTAATAATCTCTTAATAATGCTGTCCCTTAACATGAGCAATATTTACTACTTACACATAAAGAGAATCGGTAAAATTAGGGTTTCTTAAGAGTGGTCAAAATGACCATTAACCATAAATATAGCTATAAACACAAATAACTGCCAAGGTTATTTGAAATGCAGAAAACTTTGTCTACATATACTTAATGCATAGTCGGGAAAAGTTGAGGAAGATTAAAGTAATCAGTGAGAAAATGCAAAAGTGGTACACTTTTTTGACCACTCTATGCAAATCAGTGGTTAAAATGACAGCTTTCATAATTTTAGTGTCAATACAGGGCCCTACACTGGAGCCGTTTGTTTTTCCTCATTTTTCCACAAAAAAATTTCTGGACCTATTTCCACTGTTGTTTTGTATATATTACAAGGAGCACTATTTAACATACTTAAAAGTTTTATGCAAAAGTTAAACATTGGTGCAACAGTCCACTTGTGGAGACAAGGGCTGTGCTGCTTAACCATGCCTTTGCGACCATGGGCCCTGGAGTGCTGGAGCATATGCCTCAGTCAGGTGGTAGTCTGATTTGTAGTCCCTAGTGTTTATGTTGGAATTTTCAGAGGGCAGATCTGCTACCTTATGTCCAAAATGGGCTGCTTTACCAAACTTTATTTTAAAAAGCTATGTTAAAATAGAAAATCCTACTGTGGAATGATAAATAAATGCAAGTTTGCTGAGACCAATACCAGTCTTTATTTTTCATAAAACATTTAAACGACACAATTACATAAAGGGATCACTGGATCCAGAAAAATACAAAAAGAGACCATCAGATCCAACCTCAAAAATTCAAAAGTTGAAAAAGTCCTTTGACAATTTAGAAGTCTTAACAATATAAAACATTAAATAAAAAAAAAAAAAAAAAACATTAACAAACAGCATTTATGTAACTCATACTTAAATTTAGATTTTAAATGGAGAAGAGAAGAATTTAGAAAAAAATATTTAAAATTATCATTCAAACTTTAAAGATTCGAATTTTAAACATCTTTAATAAAAAAATAGCTAGCCTCATACGAGGAAAGAATACTAGCATCTAAAACAATTTAGAAAACTAAGCCATTGCACTCATGAGACATGCCCTTCCAGCTTTCTTACTGACCTTGACATGAGGCCTACAGCTTACATACATACTAAGCCGGCGCTATTTAGCATATCAGAAAAACACCCGGAATCCCATTGGTTATGACAAGAATGTCACTACCAGCGGGATTCAAAGGTGACTACCATGGTCAAAATATTTGCTTATTGACATGGTAACTTAACTGAGTACAAAAAAGAAATTTGCATATCGACACCAAGATCAAAATATGCTGAAATACACTCCAAAAAACGGAACAACTAAACTCCTTCACTGAAGGAGAAGACAACTAAACTTTGTTGTTTACTTTTTGCACATGCTTGTGATGCTGTTAGTTTCACATAGTAAACATTCGATAGGAACATCAAAACCAAAACTTCTTTGGGGGAGGGAGAAAAATGGAAGTTTAAACTTGTGGAACTTTGTAAGGAAGTTTTTATTTTATTTTATTTATTTTTAATCTTAGAAATATCAAAAGTTTTAGTAAACTTTCAACAGTTTAACTACCAAGCAAGCTTGGTTCTCATTTTATCAACCCACTCAACGGATGATAGGCTGTGCTATTTTGCCCAGTCCAGGAATCAAATCCCGGACATGTGGCATGGCAGCACAATGCACTAACCATTACACCACTGGGCTTCAAAAGTTTTACATATATGGGAAAATTATATTACTATGCAAAAATAAGGGGGGGGGGGGGGAATCTAATCCTTTTTTCTCAAATTCAATTGTTATGTAATGTGTTCTGAGAAAACATTTTATTTAGTAAATGAAAAATGCACAAACAAACTTTTTCTGACAACACAATGACTGGCTTTTCTTTATATTACAAATATTAAGAATAATTCAAAGTCATGTTTTATTTACAAACTTTATGTAATTTAGTGCTCACTGTAAATGAATGGTAACCAAAAGAAGAAATGTCACACATACACACAAAACATGAAAAAAAAAAGCTACTAAAAGAACACTTTAAGCAACTAATAATCCTAAACACTTCTCTTAATACGATAGCAATTACACACTTACTGGAAGGACATAGTGCAACAGAATATATTCCTAAGAAAGGGAACAAGTGAATAAAAAATTATTAAGTTTATGAAGTAAGCACGAAACTCATTTATCTGAAAGAGCTTTGAACTCAAAGAAAACTTTAAAGAAAATGAACTTGAACTCAAGAAAATTTTATCATACTGGTCGCATTATAGTTGCCACAGTTGGCAATCAGAAATTAATCTAGCTGCATATACCCGTTTCATGTACAGTAGGGAATGAATATTTTGCCTATTGGAGGATATGCTGCAGATAACTGAAAATACTGAAATTATACTTAAAAAACGAAGTCTTAAAACATTGCTGCTACCTTAAATATAGAGTATCCTACATGAAACATTCAATGCTCTCTGTACATTTTGATGCTAAAAATGCACCTTGTTTCATTAACTACAATGGCACTGTTGCAAATGTAAACACAGTCGTGGCATAACTTTAGTGCGAGAGCATTTTTGCTGAGCTCTTGATGCAATTCCAAACTCATTACATAGAGCTGAAGTGAAATTGTGATTTGCACTTTAAATAAATAATTAATTTCATATTCTATTTTTAATTCAACAGTTACTACAGTAACAGAATCCATTGTTGTCACTTAAGTTGTTAAATTCAATATTCAAATGAAAACATAGCACCACCATCTTTTTGATTATCTTAGTTTCTTGTTGATTCAATTTTAGAGGCCATTTTAATTCATAAGTACCTTAAATAGCTTAGAATTAAAATCACTTACAATTAATTATCTTTTTTAAAAAATCAATCATCTATAATTTTAAACTCCTGCTATCTAAGCACTCTTACTTTGCAATTTGTAAATTTTAAGCTATGTGGGATATATCTTTCTCACACTTTTGAATTTGGCATAACATTGGAATAAATCTTATTTCATGTTTTTCAAATGCACGTGATTCTGCATGCTTGGAATAGCTTTCCAGCTTTGTTGCAAAAGCATGAATTATTTTTATGCTGGTGAAAACTGCTGAACGTGGTAACCATGGAACTCATTTTTCAGTATTTTGTTAATATCTCCTAAAGTGATTTGAATTTCAAAATTTAAGTCAGGGGAATGGGCAAAATTTAAGGTTGCCATGGTCACTTTCACTGAAACAACTCCCTGCCATCTCAGACAAGTTGATGTTACAAAGAGATGCATATAGATTTTAATGCATGCATATAGATGCATATAGATTTTAATAGTATATAGTAACAGATGCATATAGATTTTAATAGTACAGACCTACTCTTAAAAAAATAATAATGCTATTAAGGAAAAAAAAAGACCCAGTTAACTCTTTAAAGTATTGTGGAATGAAAAACATATCACATATATATTTAAGCTTTTTCTATATCATTACATGCAAGTATATTTTTGCTAACAATTTCTATCTAACCCCTCACCACTGCAAGGGTAATTACTAAAATTATTAAAATGCTTTCTTTTTAAATATCATTCTTTGCTTTGTAAATATAAATAATTTTCTGTTGCGGATGAAAAATGCTTTGTGCATCAAAGAGTTGAAGATGATGATCGATCTAAGATTTATTCAGAAGAGTAAAAATACTCCTTAACCTTTTTAGAAGGAGTATTTTCCAATCCACAGGAGTAATTAAAGCAACGAACAACTATGCTATATTTTCAAATGCATAATTAAATTGCATTTAACACATAAATCATATATAATAACTGATTACACAATCTAGGTACACTGTTAGTGTTAACTGTAAATTTCATGTTTACATTAAAAGTTATTGCAGATTTCAGAGAGTTGACTGTAAATAAAAATCATTTTCAAAACAAAATCTCACCGTAATCATCGATCATAAAATGGAATTTTATATGGAAAAGCAATGCGTAAAAACATGCATTCCGAAATTCTTAAAGCATATTCTAAATTTCTAAGGCGTGAAATACGCATCTAGAGGTGTTATCGTGATCACTGATCTTAAGTATCTGAATCTTGAAGACTATCTCCTACTATGTATTGTAGGACATATTTTAGGCTGTTTTATCTTAACCACTATTAATAAATAATGGTTTCCCAAATGAAGTACACAAAAATGTCTTGCCATAAAAAGAGCTATCAACGTGTTATTTGTTGCAAGTGGGTGTAAAATGGGAACATGTCCCATGATATCTAATTGTTCTCCCTTCAGAAGCAATCTTACTTCAGTATTTCCAAATCAGGCACTTTTTGCTTTTTACCATAAAATTTTAACAGAATTTTACACAACTTTATTTTATAAAATTTTTAATTTCTGATTCAGAAACTGCTTTTCAGAACAGCAATGTTAAATTTATTATCGAAAAGAAATGTAAGTTTATTAAAATTTTACTTTTGTTAAGAAGTAACAAATAACTCGCAATTCTGAAAAAGAAAGGTAATTTAACAATTTTCCCGCTCTACAAAGATTTCTCATTTTCAAAATTAGCAGAATTTAAAAGAATCAAAATATATTACAGTAGACTCTCGCTTATCCGACATAAAGGGGATGGCATAATGTCGGATAATAGGGAGGAGTCAAGAAAAAGCTTCTTAAACGTTAAGCTACATTGTATGTTATAACACATACATACATATGTTATATTACACATTACTATTTTGTAACATAATCATGCTCTACAAATATAAGAAAACAGTGGAAAAAATGAATTGTGAAAATGAACCTACAGTTACAGAATAATCTATTGTCTGAATTTGCGAGTGCCATACATTACACTTAAAGTTCAGTCCTGTGAGGATTTAAAGAAATTTCTTATGGTAGTCTGTTTTCTGATGCAGTGGCATAGCCAAAGGGGGATTGGGAGAGGAGGGGTTCATAACCCTCATGAGGAATTTTTTGCCATACAAAAATGTATATTCTTCCCTCCCTTATCACACACACGTATACATAAATGTGAGTTGCAGTAACATAGCCCCTATGAAAAATTTCTGGTTACGCCACTGTCCTGATGAATGCCGTTTCTTCGTTGCCAAATCTCACCATTTTTGTAGCATCATCATTTAAATTCCTGTAGCTTCTTGTTGCTCAATGTATTGAATTGCAGAGTCCTTAGAGCCTTTAACTCAATTTATCAATCATGTCTCGCTCTCCATAAATTCCGTCTATCACTGTAGACAGCAGCTTCCTGCGGTAGTTCCTTTTAATCGCTCGACGCCTTTTATTCGACGTCGGATAAACGAAGGTTGGATAAGCAAGACTCTACTGTAATTCTAAAAAACTTATAACTGTATTTTAACATTCCTCTATTTCTTGTAAAAGCTGTAAAATGTAATTAACTATTTTTAGCACTAACACAGAATTTTAAGAGAACATACTTTTCAAAAGCTTTAATAAAGAATGAGTACAAAACTATGGCCAAATTGGTTAAATTAAAATAACAGTGTATTTTAAATAAACACTTACTTCATCATCATCTTCAATTACTACTAAAGTTAATTTCTTGTTTTTGAAATTTAACTTGGTTATTTTAGGCCAAAAGAACAAGCCTATTTTTGTACTCCCTTCAAAGACTAGAATTCCAGTAGGTGTAAGGCCTAGTGAATACTCATTGCCATCTTTACCCTGAAAAGGAAAAAAAACTATTTTTAGTAAAACAATAACTCTAAGCACAATATTTAGTTCAATGTATAGAATTTTAAATAGAGAAGAACAAGTGCTAGAAGCATCAAATCGCTTTAAAATTTTACGGTACCAGTAAGACAATGAAAACTCAAATTTCAACATTTTTAATAATGTCTCTTTAATGACTTTATTAAAAATGTCATGAATGTCTCTTCCTTCTAATTTTTAGAAGGAAGAATCAGAAAATGCTAGAATAACTGAATTCTAATATTTTTAAGCTATTTATTCTATGAGTATTCTTATTTTATAGCTGCTGATATTGAAATTACCTACTTAAAATTTTTGTAAATTTAGATAAGATACTGAACAATTATGCATTTCTTAATACATTGGAAAAAATATAAGCCAATCACACTGTTAGAAAACAACATCATCATTATCAGGTAAATATAAAAATTCTACTCTACTGAAAAATGAACTTGAAACATAATACTGCAGTACTGGGTACATTGACTATTTTTATATTATTTGTAAACACTAATCTACAAAATTTGAAATGTAATGCTATTTTACTTTCAAAAACATTATTGCAAATTATGTTAAAAAATACAAATTCTTCAAGTTAGATGAATAAACAGAAAAGCATATTTAAATAAATTTTCAAAGCTATTTAAATAAATTAAAGAATTATAAAATACAAACCAAAACAGTATGCATATCAACACCATACATTTCCAACCATTTTGCTTTGTGTAAAAAATTTAATTCTGCTTGCGCTGGAGTTTGACCTCTGTAATAAAATAATAAAAATCAGTTATATAATTTTTATTTATTTATTTATTTATTTATTTATTTATTATTTTACAATTTTAAATTAGTAATAATATTAAAATTGTAAAAAATAAAATAAATAAATAAAATAACATAAACCATCAATTTCTATAGTACTTCATACACTTTCCCCCCCAATAATTGTTTTACATTTAAAATTTACCGTAAATTCCGGCGTATAATGTGCACTTTTCATACAAAAAATAAGGTCGAAATTTAAGGGCGCACGTTATACGCCGGTTATAAAAATGCTAAATTTAAAAATAAGGAAAAGATGAGCATAAAAAAATGAGATTTCTACATGTACCTGAATATTGTTTATTTAAAAGAAATGACATACCTTATGAACTTCAATTTTCATCATCGGGCAGCATAAAAAGTTCATCATATTCATCTTCCGTTATATTTTCAGGCACATGACCAAATTTAGTTTCATCTTCACTATCACTATTACTCTGATCCATAAATAAATAGTTATCTTGCATTCCATCAAGATTGTTCGATATACTACATTTTTTAAATAACTTTTTAATTATGTCAGGTTTAATTTCATCCCATGCTTGTATTATCCACTCATACACTATTTCTAGACTGGCATGATGCATTTGCATGCGTAAATGTTTTATCTCCTTCCAACATCCACGTATTCCAAAATCATTTTAAAATTCCTTTGAATGGTTTATTAATACACACATCTAAAGGTTGAACTAATGGCGTTAATCTGCCTGGAATAACTGCCATGCCTGTGTTACTCTTTCATTAATTTCTTTGTATTATACGTTAAATGGGATCTGAGCATATCCCTAACTAAAAGACTTTCTGGATTCCATAGGACAAGTTTGCGATTGCAAAGTAAAGGGTGCACGTTATACGGAGGATATACATAAAAATTAAAAAATGAAGTTTAAAACTATAGGTGCACGTTATATGCCGGCATTTACGGTACATTGTATTTAATAGGCTTAGTAATATTTTTGTTTTTTATGTGACTATTCAACATAAAAAACAAAAATATATTTTAAATAATATTAATATTATTACTAATTTAAGTATTATTTCAAAACACTTTTTTTAGATTTTACAATATAGTGATCTCTCATTTGTTGATATTTGAGAGGACCAACATAAAATTGCCTGTAAGTGAGAGGTTTAAAACAAATTTTTTTGTTTTTCATACATTTAAAAATCTACAAATAGCTGACAGGTCGATAAGTAAGAGGTCATTGCATTTTCCAATCTGTTGAACAAAGTTACATCAGTGATCAATAGTCTTTAATAATGAAGTAAAACAAATTTACATTTATGCAATCTTTTTGTATTAATTTGGTAACTGTAAATAAAATACTTGTACTGAAGAACTTGAGTACTATTTTATTTATTTATTTTTTTGTAGCCAGCTAAAATTTTGTGATATCCAGCAAAAATTTTTACAAGTCGGGTCAATTTGACCCATACCGCGGTTTTAGGTATATCTGAAACACTGCAGCTCTAGTGTCAATACAGATAAACAGGAGGTTGCTCTATTATTCCTAAATTGGCTGGGGTGAAAATAAGTTCTGTAGCAAGCAGTGCTGTAACCAGGTTTCACGTGTAGCGGAAGCGATATGAAGTATCAAAGGAACCAAAATGCAACAGCAGTGTATGCAAATGTACCAAGCAGTGAATTAAAGCCTTAGGGGGAGCAATTACTCCCTCCTAGCTACGCTACTGCTAGCATGTATACATATGTTCAATAGTTTTCCCCATGATTTCAGAAAAAGATTTTAGAAATTCTTTAGAGTCATGATAATATGCAATACTTATTGTTTCTCAAGACAAACATATTAAGACTGTTTTTAAGTACTTTTAAATTCTATATTTCTGAAAAAGAAAATTACAACCACAGAGTTTTTCAAAATACGTACTTGCATGTTTTATATTGTTCAAGAATATCAGCTTCCATCTCTTCAGTCTGGTTTGGTGCAAAACGAAACTCAGATACAAAGCCTAAGTTATGCTGAGATTCATCATAATCACCACATTCAGCTGAAAGCATTAAAATTATACACATACATTTAAACTTGTTTATGCATAAAAATTTTATTGTAAACATTAAATTTAAACAATCTTCATAAAAATGTAAACATAAATTTTACAAATTAAAACAACAAAGTAATAATGGCATTAAAAAAAGATTTTAAATTAATTACAATAATTAAGTAGTAATTTCTAGCTTCCAATATGGATGGGGGGAAAAATTAAATGCTTTCAGCAAAACATACATGAAACACTACAAAGAAGCATTTTAACCCTTTAATGCATTTGCCTGTGTCTGACATGGGCAATCTTGTATCTCATGTTATTTAATTTCTAATGCCCGTCTAACATCCGTTCAAGTAAAAATAGTAGACTAGATTACAATTAAACTTATTTGCCATAGATGGCATCACTATGCAGCAGTTTTCTTATGTAAACCACATGGTGCATTTTGATGATACCTATATAATCATTTTCTGTCAAAAAGAAACCTGTGTCATTTTTTTGCCATTTTTTCTGGGGGGAAAAATGTGCATTAAGGGGTTAAGACTTGTTAAAGGCTGTTAGCCCTTTACTGGTACCTACTTTTATCACTAGATATTCACAGAAGCTCTGACAGTTTTTATTTTTCCAAGGGTAAAATTAAGAGATTTTATTAGTGCCTACTTTTTTTAGTCTAAAGAACTTTTTATAAGTTTGAGGTACTTGATGAAATGATTTATGACTGAATGCGATTTTTAGAAGGAATAAATATTGCTAATAAAACCTAAAACATAATTTATGTATACTCACTTTGAAACCTTTATTTTATATCCATTAACCCCTTACAGATGGGCAACGCGTATATGTGACAGTATAAAATTCACCACAAAGGGCGATGAACATGCATACATCGTGTCATACAGAAAGTACTTAATATGGAGCGCAATATGTATTAAAAAAGACTTTCATATAAATAAGCTGAACATTAAAAATCTGCCCTTATCCAGGATAATTTGCACGGAGTGTCAATTTTCATACCCACAGAAGCTTCTTCAAAATTCGGCAGCCAATCAACAAAAGATAAATGCTGACCACTAGTGATTTGCAGTAGTGCACAAAGGGAAAATGGAAGTACTTGAAAATTTTTAGTTTTTAACAATTGACTGATAAGTTTCTAAAACAATAAATATTTGTAATAAAACATGACGTTGTAGGGTTTGGTAGCTAAGATCACCATCATGTTGAGCAGGAGAGGTCTGTAATAACAGGGTTTCTACAGATTTCACAGCTTTTGCTTCCCTGACATCTATCATGCTCTTCCCTGACTTTTTATCTAGCGTGCTTTCCTGAATTTTGCGTTTCTATTTTTAATATTACATCTTTTAATAACTTTTTATATATTTTGCCCCCTTTTTTCAAATAATAATAATAATAATAATAAAATCAGTATACACAAAAATATTATTTGACATCACTGGATTCTAACAAAAACCATGTCTAATAATAATTTAGGATAAAATTAAGAATATTTCAACTGAACAAGATATGTTAATAAAGGACACATTTTAAAATTATTTATAAGGTCAAATAAGAAAATGAAAATAAAACAATTTCTACAATTAGGTTCAAACAGGAAGTATTTTCTTGGTTTTGCCTCAAAATTCATATGTTCTTACATTTCCCTGACCTTTCTTCAATTTCTTCAAATTTCCCTGACTTTTTTCCCAAATCCCTAACGTTCCCTGACCAAAACTCATTTCCCTGACTTTCCAGGTCGGTAGAAACCCTGAATAAACACGACAATGTTGGAGTGATTTTCCATAGTCGGGTGATGTTGGGCAGAGAGACGGCATAATATCGTCGTAGGGCAGGAGAGGTGAGGCGGAGCAGCTTGGTGGGACCCTGGCATAGAGATCCCCTGGCCTTCCGGGGCTGCTGGAACTGGTAGTTGGGCCAAGTAGAGGAGATCTTGCAGGTTTACAAATTTTTATTAGACGATTTGATACATGTTGTTCCAGCAAGAGATGCCACGCAATCCTCTTGTCTCTGTGATGCGTCAAACTTTTTATCACGCAGAAGTCATGTCACGTGACCTTGTATTCTGCAATGATTGGCGAACTCATATCAGCAAGGACTGAACTATGCAGTTTAGCAGTTTGAGATTTTAGTGGGTTTTTGATTTATTATATATATATATATATATATATATATATATAATATTTAGTCAGCAAGTGGCAACAACTAATTTTACCTTTTATTAATCTCAGAAAATACAATAATAATATATATTTTTTAACACTCAAGCGATGTGAAAAGAAGTTTAAAAAGTAGTAAATTTAACTTTATAGTACTAAAAAAGATTTTATAAGAAGTATAAAATAGACAGCAAGCATATAGATCATGAAAATACTTTGAGAGAGTTTTGTCTTGGATGATGTTGTGCCTTGTTCTAATGCTCATAAAGAGAGGGTATTTTTTTAAAAATAAGCAAATCTTATATGATAAGTCACATTTAAATGCTTTCATTAACTGAATAAACTAGCAAGAAGAAAAAGAAACTAAATGAATTATTTCAATTCATATTTCACAAGACAAGTCACATACACAAATTGTATAACATTTACGAAACAACAACAAATAATTCAAATGAAAAGTTCTTACACTGAAGGGATAATGCAGCTAGCTCAACAATGGTAGAATATGAGCATGTCAGTTTCCCTGTTAATATATCTTGCTTTAATTGCAAGAAAAACAGGTACCTACAGAAGTAAAAGGAAGAATTATAAGAATGTCATTATAACAAATTGCAAAACCAAGATAAAAGTTCCTCTTCTATGGTTATTAATACATAAATCATTAGCAATAGTATTTTAAAGATTTTAAGACAAAAATAGATTAAATTTAGCAATTTCAACCCATGCTAATGTGATGTTAAATTTATCAATGTTTAATTTCTGATCATATTATGACACTTAAAAGAAAATAAATAAATAAATAAGCAAATAAAAGATCATTTTCTAATTTTTATAAACATAATTTATTAATAATTTATTTCCCAGTGTTCAGATAAAAACAACTTAAATTCAGCAATTCTGACACTTGCTCAATAAGCCCAGTTAAGTATAATGGTTAGTGCATTGTGCTGCAACACCACAGGTCTGGGCTTTAATTCTAGGACTGGGCAAGATTGCCTGAGCCTTTCATTCCTTGAGCCGGATAATAAAATGAAGACCAATCTTGCTTGGGGACTAAACAATTGTGGCTTTGTGTCAGGCTGATCAAATGGCCAAGGCATATGCTTATGCACCCCATAATCATGAAAGTGTGGTTTGGCAGTGCAAGGCCTTAGCCCCGAATGGGCTGTTATGCCAATGTTTAGTTTTTAACATTTGCTCAGTATCATTTTAAGTACATACATTACAAAAATTCTGACGACATTACAATGCCTTCTATCTATGTGTGAATATTTTTGCAGGTTAAGATGAATTTTGCTTAATTTTGAAGGTTAAATGTTTAAGATATGCAATAAATCCACTTGATTCAGGAAATTTTTTATTTAAATCAGTACTAAACCAAAGCAAAAGTTTCAGCTTCAATGAACAGCTTAAAGCAGAATATTCTATAAACGCAGACATTCAATAGCATCCTTAATTACGATTCATAAAAATTGTACATATGTTTCTGTTTTAGAGAAAATGATAAAGCATGTTTTACGAATACAATCTATGATCAGAATGTAAATAATGAGACTATTACATCAGCTCAGCTCTAACATGCATGATTAATGTAATAAAAGTCTGTGTTTTAGATATATGCATATGATTTAGCTACACAAATCAGCAATTTTAATACTACTAATAAACTTTAATAAAATCATTTGCAATTAGATTTTTTTTTCTTTTTAACAATTTTGAAGACAACTGAGGATAGAAATTTGAAATTGTTGTACTTTCACTTGAAATAAAATGTATTTTAAGCACTATAAGTGATGCAACAAAAATGGGAATTTATTTTTATTTATTTACTAGTCAAGATTTCCTTTTTTTGACACTATTAACTATGAGTAATTTCTCTACAAACAGCAATTCGTTTATTATCAAAAGGTTATGCTGATAAAACCAAAATTTATGAACAATTTTTATTTGCATCAACATGCAATTTCATTCTGATGAACACGTAAACATTAAAAATTATAGTTGCTAAAAACTATTTTGAATCATACAAATATTATTTCTAGCATAAAATTGAACTAAGTACTTTCCTAATTGACAGCGATCAATGAATTCTGTTAGGAAATATCAAAATACTGCTATGATTAATAAAATCACTCAAAATAACTGGTGTTTAAAACATAAAATAATAAAAAAACTTTGTAAAATAACACCATAAAGTTTACTTCAACGACCAGATAGCTGTTTCGAGTAAAAACTTGTTTGCCCTTCTTCAGTGATAAACACCTAAAGTTAGGAACTGGGAACCAAAAGAAGTTTTACTTTCTTTTCAGTTCTTCATTCTTGACTTCAGGTGTTTGTCACTGGAGAAGGGCAAACAAGTTTTTGTTTGAAACAGCTGTCTGGCCTTTAAAGTGTAAACTTTATGGTATTATTTTACAAAGATTTTTATTATTTTATACTACTATGATTATTGCTTTTTACAGCAAAACTAAGAAAAACATACCTAGTTAACTCTTCTCTAAGATTTGTTGGTTCATAGGAATAAAACTTGGCAGCTAAATAGCATGTAAATGGTAGACTTCCTACAATACAAAAATACGGACCATTATTTGCTTAAAATTCAAAACACTTCAAAAATATATTAAAATACATTTAAAAAAATAAAGAAAAGTAGAAGAAAAAAGATTACCTTTAATTTGTTTTTTCAGTTCTTTGGTGGGATCCAACCAGTGCTATAATAATAAATTTTAAACATTACAATTTTTAAGAAATTTTTAATTACTTTTATTCATAAATGAAAGCAACCATCAAAGCACAACTTTTAAATTACTTCAATCAGATTCATTTTAGATATACTTACTCTGTTATCAAAAGAGTCTGCAAACTGTAAGCCAAAATAATCTTTTTCAACAAGATCAATGTGGTAAAAAACTTGTTCACAAAGGTCAGATCCAAGGGCTTTTTTCTATAAAGAAAATTGTACGGCTAATTTAGTATTATGCAAATATTTTTTTTTTTTTAAATGATACAGCTTAAAACAAAAGAAGCAAAACTGCAGCTCACACAAATATTGCAAGAGTTTTATGCATATGCTTGGTAGAACTAACAGTTCAAAGTTAGTTTAGTGAAACATCCTTCTGATGCTAGTAACAACAGTGCACATCAGGACCGGACTGCCCAGGTCGGCTAGTCGATTGCCTAGGTTCCCCGGCCCAAGGGGCCCTGGAGAGGCCCCTTAAAATGAATATACTACTTTATAATTGGTGTAATTTAATACATAATTTCAGAGTAATTGGATTTTTTATTTCCTGGAAATCGTACGTCTTTACGCAGTGATGCAGCAGAGGAACCCAGGAACCCTGCGGCTCGAGGGGGGCCCCCAAAGAGTCAGTGCCCAAAAAGCTGTAAAACAGTTAAATGTGGTTTTTAGGCAAGTAAGACTAATTTCCAAATATTATATAGTCTAATTTTCTATTCCCTGTACATTCCTCTGTAAGGGGCCCCTTTTCAATCTCTAGCCGAGGGCCCCCAAAGGAGTTAGTCTGGACCTGGTGCACATACAAAATATTTTCTATAAATTCCTTACTTATGGAAGTTTTTCCAGAGTAAAAACTTTTCATATAATTTAATATTGCCCTTTCAATGTGTTGTTTTTCATTTCAACACTTCCTGAAAAATTAAAACATATTTATAAGATCTAGAGAAAACCATAAGGCTAACAAGTAACTGAAAATGTGCATGCAGCAGATATGAGTTTGTGCTCGATTTTTAAGAAATGTTCACCAATATAGTTAACAAAGAGGGAAAGAAAAATTTCCAGGTGGATGAATATGTTGAGTGCTGCATTCAATTAGGGATGGACAATGTTTCCATACATTCACAAAAAAAAAAAAAAAACATGTAAATAATCAAGTATCATAACACTATCAAAGTTTGCATTTATATGTAAGAGGATCTTACATCAATTTCATTATTATTCACTCATGATCAAAAAATGAATTTGATAAGAAAGAAATCAATAGGGTTTTGGAGTTATATTGAACTCAATTTATTATTATGTATATTTTGAGTTTCAGTGTCCGACTAAACAGCAGGAACTCAATCAAAACACCCCAAATCAGGGTATTTATGATTTTTAGTTATTTTCATTGCATGAAACTGGGCCTCCAAGTCTGTAAGTCAGGCCCAGTTGTATCCAATAAAAATAACCCAGTTGAGGAAGAACTGTGTCACCAGGACCATTTTTCTTCCTCTCCACAGACTTTAGGAGTCCTTGAAAATACACTTTTACATTCTGTTAAACTTACAATTGAAAAATGGAAGCGTGCATGACTTTCTTTGAAAAAAGTGCCCGAATTTTCGAAATGCGAGAATTTTGTACAGAATGAAACAGATTTGTAGGGTGCGCGATTTTCTCACAGTAATAATATTTTAATGCGAGAGGAAAAAAAAAAAAAGGGTTCCTGCACTCTAGTAAAAACACTGCAAGAGACTGATCACTCTCTTAAATTTCTAACAAAAATTTGAAATCAAAATATTTTTAAACAAAGTTTTGGGAGAGGCACGTGCATCCAGGCCTGATGAGAGGGGTGGAGGAAGAAGGAGATTCTCCCTCAGGCATGGATTTTCTTGGGGCCTGTGATTAAATTTCCAAAAACTTGGTGTAGATAGAAAGAAGACTACGTGAAATCCAGCACCAACTCAAATAAGTAAAGTTGATGCCCTAAACGAAACTGGTTTGCTAACGTTACATACTTTGGTCATACTTATCCGTTTCACACACAAACCTTTAGAGAGGGTCGAGACTTGTTTGGCAGGTTTGGGGCTGGATTGCTAAAACTACATAGTATAGTGCAGGGTCTGAGTGAGACATCCAGAAGCCCTAGTGAAGCACTTTTTGGGGGACCCTGTATGGTCATTGAATGTTTACTCATACAATCATAAGGTAGAAATACTTGTTCTGAGTGCTGTATGTAAGTGAATGGTTCAACCCCACCTTTGTCCAAAATTTTTTTATTCAAATTCCATAAATTTTTAAGATAAAAAGTTATGCTTCAAATGAAGTCTCATCAATAAATGCTCTATGGTGCAATGCTTTGATTTGACGTTTGTTCTATCCCTAAATATAGCTGAAACAAACATTCTTGCAAGCCAATATGTATTGTTTATGTTTTTATGCTAATTTTTAGAAATATAAAACTATTTTAATCATTTTTCGGCCTCTTAAACTAGTCCGAGGCCAAGTTAGCCTGTGTGGTAATCTGGCTCAGGTTAAGCAGTTTTACGATGCGATGGTACCAGAAATAAGTCGTCATTGATCAGTTTGCTCAAAACGGGCTCTGATCCTTTTCTGTAATCAGATCCTGGAGGAAAGCTCATTTTTAACAAGTACTTTTGTTTGGCTAGGCTTCAATATACATACTATATATTTTTGGCACCAAAATTGGCGATAAATGATTTACTGTGGTAATCCTATCGTGTTGAGTTGGCAACTGTGGAGGGAAGCTATTCACGGCAACCCCTCCGGCTAGCCAATGGGAGTCCAAGAGCTTCACTGCTTGCTGAACAAATGCATGTGGAGGTGTGAGTTCTTATTTCTGCTTCAGACTTGCTAGTAGTAAGGTAACCGTTTGCTTATTCCAATTGTAAGAAGGTATTATAATCTTTTAATTTCTTATTTGGGGTTTAATCTTAAGGATGTGAATCTTTTAGTATGGCTTCTAATTACGCAAGTAATTATGAAAGTGTTAGCAGTGTGGTGGAGAAGTTTCAGGGGATTTTTGAGGAAAATTTTACTCTGAAGTTGTCAGGTAATAAGCCCATGTGTGGAAAGAAAGGGATAGCAAATATATTATATGTAATGAGTTATCTGTTAGTAAATCAGGAGTTATTTGTGGATTTTTGTGGGTTACTGAAAAGGTCCCCTGTTGTAAATAAAGATTTATACAAAGTGACATAAACCCTCTTATCACATAATGTGGAGTGACATGTGTAGAAGGCTTCTTGTGCCTCACTCAAGTAACTGACCAAAGCCTGCAGAGGCAAATAACGTCACAAAATATTTGGCCTTTTTCTAAATTTTTGCTAAATTCTGTTTTTAATCTTTTTAAATACGTTTTCTTAAAAGTTTTGATTGGTTTTGTTGTTGAAAAGGGGGGAGGGCGGTTGAGGAGGGGGGCAGAGCCCCCCCCCCTCACGTAAAAATCTAGTGTTAGTAAATATTTTTGAAATTTATGTTGTTTAGACTCTTAACTCTTTTGGAAACACGATTTTGCGACCATTTTTTTGTTTGTTGTTGTTGTAAAACACATCTGGAAACGTGATTTTTGAGAGGACTTTTTTTTTTTTTTTTGCGCCGTCGCGAAAAGGCCATGTTTGGTGCCCCCCCCCCCCCCCCTCAAAAAAAAAAATGCAAAAATGCAAATCGAGGTAGTTTATCTATTCAAGGTGCGCCTTTTGTTTTTGTATAGAAAGAATGGGGGGAAAAATTATTTGTATATAAGAACAACATTAAATTTTTAAATAGAAGTTAGAAAAATGAAAGTTTCAGAGTGAAAGGGGGAAAAAAAAAAAAACACTTTATTTTACAATGAAAATAATTTGATCATTATGGGAGGGGGCTCGTCAGATCTCCGACTCCGGGCCGAGTTTTCTCTTTATGGGCCTGCGTGCATCCTGTAATCTTTTTACTCTTGATAAAACTCTTTACTATTAATATCCTCTTTCCCTTCTAAGGGACGTAGCCAAGTAGTGGGCCGTGAGGGCCAAGGCCCCTCCCGAAATTAGAGCTTTTAGTTTATCGTATGTCAGTAATCAAGCTTTTTTTGTGAGAAATTTTACTTATTTTACCTTCTGGATCCACCAGGCGAGTAGGCGGGGGGGGGATATCGGGATATACCCCCCCCCCGAAATTTTTGGATTAGTAATAAAATCCGTCTATTTATGCACATATAAGTTCATATCCCCCCGAAAAATTTTCCTGGCTACGCGCCTGGGATCCACCCCGAAATTTTTTTCTGGCTACGTGCCAGCCCTTCTTATAATCGACATTAAGTAGTCTTCATGTCTTCTAGAGCAGGAGTTTCTTTTTTGAGCATTTAGATAAGCAATATGATATTTATTTGTTATAATATTGCTTGCCTATAAAAGTGAAATAAAATTCAGGCTAATTTTTGCTTATGAATTAGTCACAAGTTTAAAAAAAGATTTTTAAAAAAAGGTTATCTTTCCCGGCCATCGAAATATTCCAAAAAATACAAGTAAACACCGGGAAAAAAAATCCCCCACAGCAATTTACGAACAATCAAACGTTGCGTAAATCGATACACCATAATTTTGCCAGCTAGACGGATTTCCTGTAACGAAATCCTTTCCCCCCCCCCCTTAGCACCTCTCACTCCATTATACGCTAAAGCAGAGTTGCCTTCCAAACGCTGAGTGATTCCAGACATTTTATGGTTTGTTTCCACACTTCATGACATAACAACGGAGGGCTGCAGAGTTTCCCCATGTCTGAAAGCGTTGATGAGTTTGTCTTAAAACAAAAGCGTTTATTTCCCGTGGATCAACAAGGGGTTACATCATCATCTTTATTAAATCTGTCCAGAAAATAAATGTGGCATGTCTCACAAAACTGCAGTTTGCCGTAAAATTTGCACACAATTGGTAATGTGAAATTCAGTTACCTTCTGACATTTGAGGATTTAAATAAATAAATGCTATCCTCCCGCCCACTGACAATTAACACTGAAAGTACTGCATTAAGGGTAAATATTCGATAACAGGTGAATGAATTCATAAGGATGGAGGGAAGGGGGCAAAGACGATTCACTCCTTCAACTTTTTGTAAAAATCTCATGTAAACTATTGCAATCATAGGCGGAACTTACTAAGCCAAGGAGGTGGGGTTGGACCCCTTAAAATAAATAAATAAATCAAATATCGCCCATTTGAAAATATTTTCAACAACGGGAAGCACCCCCCCCCCTTATGTTACATGCCAACGCCAATAACAGCAATGGTATAACTATCATGCAATATGGAAAATCTAACTTTTCAACAAAAGGAGCGTATTACATCTGTAACCAGAGTTGCCAACTGCTCCGGAATATAATGAACCACATTTTTGTAAACAGTAATTCTTTTTAAATATCTTTTTTCGAAATGGTAATGTGGTCGAACGTTTAACCTTGAGATTTTGCAATTTTGCTACAATATAAGCCAAACATTACTGTTTTAAAAAAAGTCGTTAATTATTTTACTGAGCAGTTGGCAACTCTGCTGTTAGCCCACCCTCCGCAGCGCAAAAGCACGCCTTGAGATGTTTTCAAAAACTATTTTATAAGAAGAGAGAAAGAGTGAAAGCATTCCAATTAAATTTTAAAGGCAATCTATGTATCTGAGAGACGAATGCTCATATTGGAGACAAGTGGTGACGCTCGAACAAATGAATACTTTGCAGCAAGGCCGTACCCCCCTCCCCCTCCCTTAAATATTTTTTCTGGGTACGGCCCTGGAGTAAATCATACTGAATTGAATTCTTAATCAAAACTCGTAAATATCTACAGGAAGGTAGGACGTTCTTAAATAATGGCAATCGTTCTAAAATTCTAACCTGCGACAGGCGTTTTCTTCTACCGATTAAACCCTCCGCTAAATCTCTTTTACCAATCACCTTATCTTTCCTCACTCATCCCATACCTCTTCACAAGGACGTACCAGGGGGAGGAGGGAGGAACAGGGGTCTGCCCCCCCCCCGAAATTAAAAATTTTGTTAACAAAACAATAATAATGGAGCCTTTTTCACCTTTTGGTCCCCTCCCGAAATTTTTTTCTATGGTTACGGCCCTGCTTTGCAGTACCTCCTAACTCCCCTTTCGGAGCCCAACTTTCCGGCTTTATCCGTAATCATCAAATAAAAAATAAATTTAAGAATTCAGTTAAAGGAAAAAAAGTGATATTACATTTTTAACTTTCATATTCGGTCAAGATTAAAGCAAAGGTTATTCAGGCGCAAAACTCTCCAGTTTTGAACCTGAGTGTAACGCAATTTACTTCAGCGCTTTCACAAGTAGTAGGGGGAAGGGAAAAAAAAAAAAAAAAAAAAAAAAAGGTTAAACAGTCCCAATGCCGAAAAAGTGCAGTCGTCGTTGCCATCGATCCATTGAATAAATAATACCAACAACATGGCGGACGATCGAATTGCTCATCTGGCGACACAGAGCTAAAGAAGTTTTCTGACAACGGCTGCACTTTTTCGAAGTTCGGCAGTCTATCCTGTTGGTCTTCTATGTTGATGTAGACATGCTTGCGCTTCTAAGGGTTAACCCTTTGAGGCGCAACCCTTTCCCAATGCTGCGCGGCTGCACAGCCTTCGATCGTCCGCCATCTTGCTGGTAGTTAAGTCGAGCGATTGCAACGCCTGCCCTTTTTTCAGCATTGGGCAATCTATCCAGCTGTTCTTGCATTCTTCCATTTTTCAGCAGATGTCATTGCTGTTAAAAATAATTGTGACAATTTTTTTTTACGGGAAATGACGTGCTAAAGAGTAAAGGATTCTCGAGGAGACCCGCAACTATTTTTATAGAAATCAAATCTATTCTTCGTGACTGGCAACAGTCAAAACGTCAGAGTTTGGTGTTCCCAGAGCGGGAACACTGCGCCTTAAAGGGTTGTTAAGTAGGCTAGAATTAATGATCTTCTATATAAATAAAATTAGACTTTTTGTCTGTACATTTCTATGGAATTCAAAAATTTGCGATTTCTATCGTTTCAGCACCCCGGGAATCCGATGCGATCCTCAAAAAAAGTTTGTCTGTCTGTTCATTCTGTCGTTCTGTTCGTGACGCTTTTTCTGGTTTAACCATCACGTAAAACGGGCTGAAGCGAATGATTTGAAATTGGGTGTCAGATAGGTGGTCACTCAACTTAAAAACATAGGCGTGGAAGAGAAAAAAAATTTTGTAAAAAAATCTTGATTGGATTTTGAGATTTTGCGAAAATCGAGCAGTCACCAAACTGCGTAAATTTGTGTTCACCCCCTGCTCATACGTGTGTCATAGTGTGTGTGTGTTGAGCGAATGATAGGAATTGGGTGTCATGATGGTGGTCACTTCATCTTAAAAACATAGGCGTTGGAATTTTTAAATAATCTTGATTGGATTTTGAGATTTGCGAAAATTCGTTTCAAAATGCGTAAATTTGTGTTCAAGCATCACGTAAAACGACTTGAAGCCGAATGATACGAAATTGGGGTGTCATGATAGGTGGTCATCTCAACTTAAAACATTAGGCGTCCCAACTTTTAAACAAAAATCTTGATTGGGGGGGGATTTTTTGAGATTTGCCGAAAATCCTGTCAAATGCGTAAATTTGTGTTCGGAGCATCACGAACAAACGGCTGATGCGTATGATATGAAATTGGGTGTCATGATAGGCGGTCACTCAACTTAAAACATAGGCGTGGAATTTTTAAAAAATTTTCATAAGGATTTTCAGATTTTGCGAAATCGTTTTCAAACTGCGTAACTTTGTGTTGCCACATCACGTACTAACTTGCAAGGGTGAAAAAATGTATTTGGTGAAATGAATAGGTGGTCACTCACTTAAACTTAAGCATCTAATTTTAAAAAAAAATCGATCCGATTTCGAGGATTTTGCGAAATCGTTTTAAAAACTGAGTGAATCTTTGTTCACGCATTACGTATAATGACTAAGCGAATGATATGAAATTTGGTACATGATAGATGGGTGCTCAACATAAACTATAGGTATCAATTTTTATTGGATTTGAGATTTTGTGAAAAATTCTTTCAAAATACGTTAATATTCTTCAACATCACGTAATAACAACTAATACGAATGATACGAAATTTAGTGGATATGAATAGGTAGTTGCTATCTTTTAATTTATAGCGTGGATTTTTTAAAATATTTTGATTACATTTGGAGATTTTGCGAAAAAAATCGTTTAAAATTCTGAAATTTTGTTCCTGCATACGAAATAAAGACTGCAGATGGAATGAAACGAAATTGGGTGACATGATAGGTTGTCATTCAACTTAAATTCTAGGCTTCCAATTTCTCAAAGATGTTGATTAGATTTTGAGATTTTGCGAAAATTATTTCATATTCGTAAATATTCGTTCGCTATCACCATAATTTTATTTTAATGACTAAAGCGATGAAATGATATTACTTAGAGACTCTCTTAACTGTAATATTTTAACAATCACATAAAAATTATAACTTCGCTTTCTTTACTTTGGGCAACATTACTACAACCATTCTGAGTACTCCTACAATGCTGACGAAAGTTCTTGCTTTTTGGAAATTTGCATTCACAACCGTCAAGGACGGGTACTTCAGCTAGTTATCTATATATATACTAGATGACCGGCAAAACGTTGTTTTGCCCTATAAATTATTCCTAGCTTTATTTAGTAGAAAGAAATGATTAAACTTATTGTAAGTTGTGAGGATGCGTATATGAGTGGAAGAGGCATGGAGCGCTGTGAACAAGGCTGGAATATAAAAATAACCACAATCCAACATATATTTTTAATTCATTTGTAATTTATCTTTACTTTTATTTATCTCGCTAATTACAATAATTTTACTAAAAACTCAATATCATCCCTTAATGCAATAGGAGTATACAATATTTTTTTGTATCCCATCTTTGATAAATTAACAAACTGGGATGCCCACTGTATGGTTTGCCCACTCGAGAGCATGTCAAGTATAAACTGTCCGTGTGAAAAACATGGCGTGCTCAAATTAATCCAGAAACCTAGTTGGCTTTGAGACTTATTGATAGTCATTCCATAAAAAATTCCCCCCCCCCAAAAAAAGGAGGAAAATCTGAAACACTTTCAGATTTTAAATACGCACTATAGTGCTATATTAAAATCGTTATCATAATTTTGCGTCGTCCCTCTTTTTCGTCCTTTTTCTATAGTGGAAAGTGTTACTCATTATTTGTGACTGTGCAGTATTTTTCTTCCTTATTTTATAAAAACCCATCTTTGCGAACGAAATTATCTTTAAAATCAGCCTACATAAAAATAATTTTACATCTTCGCAAGAATATCACAAACTATACTTCACGTTTTTATATATTGTTTCCTAATTTAAACGCCTCGAACTATCGCCAAGGAGGCGAGATTAAAAATAGGCAGTTACCATGACGATTTTTTTTCATTTATGTAGAATCGTAATTTAGAATAAAAATGGCGATTTGGAACAACATGTAAGTACAGCATGCCGTTACATTTTTTTTATTTTGGATTACAATTATGTTAGTTTTTTTAAATTGAAAATTAAATGATCTTCAAATTCCTTAACTGGCGCGTTTATCGCTAGTTTGTTTACTTTAGTCTATCACCTAGTTCTTTTGGGCGCGTTGAAACGGTACTTACGCTATATCCGGCGGTCACTTCCGCCAAACTACTTATCATAGATTTTAAATACATTGCCAATGTATTCCAAACCATCAACAACTTCATGTGCCCGCATTATCTTGGTTGAAAAAATTGCTTGTCTTGGCGACCGCCTGGAAAATACGTATGTACCGTTGAAAACTTGTGCATAATCCCAGAGACCCACGGACTGCAAAGCTCGCCCAAAAAAAAAAAAAAAGGTTATTAAAAAAACGGGGGGGGGAATTTTTTAGGTTGGCGAGAGTGGGGGCGCTAAAAATAGGAAATAAACTCTTTCTCGTACCATAAACACATCTTTGGAATCGAAATCTATCTTTACAATTGCAACCTGAAAACTGTTAGAATTTCCTCCAGGCATGTTCTTCCTGTAGGCATTATTCCAACTATGACCGCAAAGACATTTTAAATACTGTTTGGAATGGAATCATAATCATGAGTGTACCGTGTTTTCCTTTCTTGTTCCACAGAGGCCTTCTTCGGATAGAAAATCTATATTAAAATCGCCTAATAACTCTTTTACAATATACACCAGGCGTTTTTCTAACACTACGCGAAATATAGTTATAATAAATGTACGCGTTTTGGCAGACATTAGCGATCAATTATAAAAATTGCAAACCTTGTGCGACTTTCACATTTTATTACTCCCCCCCCCCACCCCCCCCTATCCACATTATCTGGCAAACACATTTGAAAGTGATTCAGACACGCTAATGGTCTCACAGGAAATCCTGATTGAAATGAATAGCACTCGGGGGCTAAACATTTTGGGGTGACCGCCCTTATGACTTGGGTATGAGACATAGGTAAAACCTATTCTTAAGACCTAACGAATGTACATAGAAAATTTCCATTAAAATGGTCGAGTGGTTTCGGAGGAGTTAGGTGACTAACACGTGTGACAGGAGAAATTTTATATATTAGATAAATGAATGTTGTGGGGTGTGTTGTTATGTGTGTATGACGTTGCAAAACTCAAAACCGCTTGACGATCACCTTGAAATTTGGTACACCTAAGTCTTTTGTCACGGAGAAGGTTTTTATGCAATCCATTTTTACTCTTAGCTCGCGCTAGGTGGCGCTGCAGACATCGAATTCTATTCAACCGCTTCCTATGAAAATACCATTCAACCAATTTTGATCAAAATTCGCCATTTTATGGATATTTGAGCACGGAGAATATTTTGCGCAATCCATTTTTCCCTATAACTTTGCGCTAGGTGGCGCTTCAGAGCGTCGAATTATATTATCCGTTGGACCGCTTACAATGAAAATACCATTCAACCAATTTGATGAAAAATTGCTTTAAGATATTTTGAACACAGAGGAGGTTTTTATTGGCTATCCATTTTCCTCTAGCTTGCCGCTAGGTGGCGACTGCAGAAGTCGAATTCTATTCCGTTCGACCTTTTGATATGCAAGTAACCGTTACAACTAATTTTGATGAAAAATTGGTCACACGGATATTTGAAGACGTAGAATAATTTTACGTTTAATTCCTTTTGCAATAACCTTGACGCTAGATGGCACGCTTGCAGAACGTCGAATTATATTCGTTCAAACCTCTTGCTATGAAAATAACGTTCAACGATTTTGGCAAAAATTGATATACGTATGGTATATTTGAGCACGGAAAATTATTTTTACACTATCTGTTTTGCCATGACTTGCAGCTAGATGGCGCTGCAGTACATCGAATTCTATTTCCAGTTCCGACCGCTTCCTATGCAAGTCACCATTGCAGTTGCCATTCAACCAAATTTTATGAAATTTGGTACACAGGATATTGAAGACGTAGAATATTTTTACTTTATCAATTTTGCTGTAACTTGCCGATAGATGGTGTGCAGAATGAGAATTCTTTTTATTTAAGCGTTGCTGTGAAAATACCGGTCAATTGATTTTGATGATAATTGGTACACATGGATATATGACACATCGGTGAATAATTTTTACGCTATCGTTTTGCTACAACTTGCAGCAAGTGGCACTGCAGCGCCATCGACTTCTATACACTTCAACCAATCGCATACTCAAATTTGATGCTTACCACATTTGAGCACGGAGAATAATTCTAAACTATTCATTTAGCTTTTACTCACTACTAAATGGCACTGCAGCGCATTATTACTTTAACTCGCAATTAAATGGCAATGCAGAGCACAACTTCATGTCCGGACAAATTGATCTCTATGAAAAATGATATAATAGATACTTTAACACGGAGAATATTATCGTGTTATCCATTTTGCTATAAATAGCTACTTTTGTGCTGTAGCAATCATTACATTAACTCGCCAATAGATAGCACCTGGCAACGTATCAACTCTTCTTTAATTCGGTCTATTGATGCGGCTGCAGCATATAAAAGACTGTTCACTGATCGCTATGAAAACTGGTACAGATGATTTCGAACACGGAGAATATTTTGGCGTTATCATTTTGATAATAACTTGCCACTAGATGTTACTTCAAAGAATATCTCAGGGACGTTCAACTAATCCGGCATGGAAATTCGTAAATATAGAAGTTTGAACGAAAAGAAGATTTTCTTAGCGTACGATTTAGTCTATAATCGCCTTTTTACGTTCAACAGCTTGCTTTGAAATACCGTTCAGCTGATTTATGAAAAATGTACAACATATATTTGAGCACTGAGAATCCTTTACGCTACCTATTTTGCTACGACTTGCCTCTAATGCGATGCAGCGCACCAACTTCAAAAGGCGATCTACCGGTCCCCTTAAAAAATGGTGTTACATACACATTTGAGTAGAGAGAATATTTTTTTAGTTATTCATTGGCTGTACTTGATGGCACTGCAGCCAGAGCCTGATTTCCGGAAGGGGCATTCGGGCAAGCGCCCGGCCCCACCAAAAAAGGGGCCCCCCAAATTGTTCTTTAAGTTAAAAATTTGTAAATTTTTGAAAAGTTTTCGAAAGAGGGTCCCCTAATGAAGCTTATCGCCCAGGGCCTCCCAACTCGGCAAATCTGCCCCTGACTGCAGCCCCAGAGTTTAATTTTTAACTCACAACTAGATAGCGCTTCAACAATTCACTTCTTGATCGTTCAAAATACCGCTTTGAAAACTGGTATACATGCACATTTGAACTCGTGAGAATATTTTCGCGTTATCCATTTTGCTTAACACTCTCCCTTTGATGGCGCTGTAGCGTATTATTACTTTTAATTCGCCCACTAGATGGCGCTGCAAGCGTATCTTGACCGTTAAACTGTGTGCTATGAAAAATCGTAATATAGATATTTGAACATGAAAAATATTTGATGCTAATTCATTTTGCAAAAACTTCGACAGTTGATTTTAATATTGCTCGCCGAATCATTCTTTTTCACCGTTTAACGAAGGCCATGAAATTCTTTTATGCATAATTATGAATGCAGATTATATTTATGAGGTATCATAAATATTATCTGTATTTTGCTATGATCTATCCATTATGATAATTTGAAAATTCCAACAAACCGTAATATAAATAAAAGAATCATTCGTTCCCGGACGAAGAACGGGGCATTCAGCTAGTTCCTTAATAATTTGTGGGATGACTTACTGTGTTCCGCTATAAGCGAAATGAAGTAGCAAGTAGTATTTAAGAGGAAACTTCCCCTTCAATCAACACATTTAACCTCAATTCGTTCATTTTTTGATTCTTCCCCTCCTCCCCATCTATGCCCCCACCCCGTTCATATCTCTCACGTCCCCCTCTCTCGCTCCTTGTTTTTTTTTTTTGTTGTTGTTGTTGTTAACCAATGCTAAAAAAAGAACAATTTCAGTCAGGATCCATACCGTGCAGAGGCATTGTCCTCAAGAAAAAAGTGGGGAATGCTCAAGTTTTGAGGTACTTTTCAAACAAGCATAATACTGTAATTCAATTATTTCTAAAAAAGCAAACAAATAAATTAAGAAATTAATTATCATTAATTATTTTTTGGTATAACTGATGAGTTGTTGATTGTAAAAGCAGTCATTGGATCAATATCTTTTTAAGAAAAACTCACATTTTATACATGTGTATTGTGTGTGTGTGAGAGAGAGAGAGAGAGAGAGAAAGAATGTACATTAGTCATTTGTTAAACGTTATTTGTAAGAATGCGTGTACATTATTTAGCATTTTTAACCCGTGAAGTACTAGGGTTACCGTATGGTAACAGCAAACAATGTTTTATAGTATGGTCACATAAAGGACTACCGTGAAGATATGATCACCTGACCATATTTACTACATTGACATCTGAAAAAATAGAAAAGGGACATTCTCACTCAAGTAACCCAAATGAAGTTAATTCCAGTTCAGGAAAAGTTGTGGGAGGGAGGTTACAAATCTCCGTCCTTAATGGGTTAAAGGTACTGCAAGTGAATTTTAAGGCCTCTTTGGTTTTTCTTTGAGACACAGAATCACAACAAGAAAATTTCAATAAATTAAAAAAAAAATAAAAAAAAATCAGCGTCCCATCTGAAAATAAAAATTGCGGGGACGTATACGCTGAAATGAAATAGTAAGGGGGGGGGGTACCCACTCCAGTCCACTACGCTACACCACTGATTATATGCTGTCATGATAAGGCGTCAACTAATACATTTTTAAAAGAAAAAAGAAAGAAAAAATGCCCTTTCTGCACTATGGTGCTCCACCTCACACTGGCAAATTATGTATAACAGTTTCCTAGGCAACACTTTCAGTGGCGTAGCGAGGGTGGGGGTGTCAGAACCCCACCTAAATTTTTGCAGGGTTCTAGACATATTGACAGGAAACGGATTTCACAATGCATTTCAATTTGCAAACTAAGACAATATTTTATTGAGTATTGTCAATTATTGTTCACTCTATCATTTTTTTATTGTAATTTAAACCTGATTCGTCCGGGGGACACGTGCCCCTCCCTTTGAATCTGCCAATAGGGGGGAGAGATGTGTGATGAAGATAACATATTTTTCCTGTAAGTGTTATACAAATATAAAGTTTTGTTGGAGCAACATTTGATGATATTTTTTTTTAATTAAATTTGATACACTTGAACCGGCAATAAAATCTAGCAGACCGGCACTGGTCCGCGCACCAGTGGTTGGGAAACGGTGCTTCTATAAGGCTACTCAATTATGAACAACTTGGTACGTTTGGAGCATCGCGTTGAGTGAAATAACATTCAATGAACATCCTCAATTTTCTTTAATGTTTGTTCATGGGACAGAGAGAACTTCACAGTCACGCATTTCTGATGATCGCGTTGGAGCTCGGATCCAACAGACAGAAAGATAAAATTATGAGTCATCTTTTATCGATATCCGCTAACCGGAGTGCAATATGTCATAAAAGGATTCAAATATATTTTAGAAAAAGGGGGGAGAGAGAGAAATTACGATAAGATAATAGACCGCTTAGGACGATTTTGTCATCGTTGACAGAACAATGACCGATTCCCTAAGAAAAGAAATGAAAATCTCATCGAAAACCCAGCGAAATGGGAAGCAGCTTAGGTATGTCATTTCTCTTGCTACACAAAAGGCTCGGAGAAATCAGTCACGTGAAGGCTTTCAGAAAAAGGCCTCGTTCCACTGCTTTAGATTGTCAAGATATACAGAAAGGAGAAGGGGATTAACTTTTTTTTTTTTTTTTTCGAAAATTCAGTGAATTTGACATGCGACCTGCTTCATTTGGTAAAAAGCGGGTCAAGACCACAGAAAAATACGGAACTCAGAAATGTGCATATTATATATGCCACTTGCATGTTTTTAACCTGTCATTTTTTTTTTTTTAAACTTGCACAAAACAAACGATATATCAAACATATGGCAGATATCACTTTTGCTATTGAAACAATAAAATAGCAGGCTAGAATACTAAAGAATGAACGTGAAATATAACATGCTGGGTGACCAAATGTTTCCAATTTTGGGGAGAGTTCCAAATTTAGAGGTTTTTTTTTTTTTTTTTTTACAAGTCTTCAAAATGTGTGTGTGCGTGTGTGTAATATAAACGCTCCTGGGGATATTTTCGCGCATTTGTTCCCACTTCTAATCAATCATGTTAGCATCTCGTAGTGATGCGTAATGAAAACATGCAAAAAAAAAAGTCATTAAATATAATTTTAAGTAGATTTTCTAAAGTTGCAAGTACGGTATATATTTTCTGGTAACTACATTTGAGAAAATCATTATAAAATGTTTCCAATTTTTGTTTCAGAATTGAAGACGTTGGCAGTGGCGCCGACTACGTGGGTGACCGGGGCTCAAGCAGCCACAAAAATTTTAGTGAAGTCGTACTTTGAAGTTCGAAGATAGGACTAAGGAAAGGCATCGCGTGGGTGCTTCGAAACACAAGAATTTACAAAAAATTAAGTTGGGTGCTGAGCACCAGAAATAGTGTGAGGATAACCCCAAAGCAGTGACGTACAAGGAGGGGGTTAAAATAACGATCGAAAATAATTGTACAACTATATCATTTATTTATGACCTTAAAATAAAATAATTTGGTCACCTTACTTTAAAACCACGTTCCTTTAAATACGCAATCGACTCTATAGAAAAGCTTTGTCAGAACACGAGTGAAAACACATTTCATAAACTTAATACGGAATACTTGTAGTTAATAATCAAACACAATCACACGACTATGAAAGATTTTTTTTAAAAATTCGATAACTATGGAACGTAAATCACATCATAATAGGTATATGAAATGTGTATTACATTAATATTAAGATATAAGCATTTAAGATATAGTACAATAAAGGTATGATTTGTTTCATTTTTATGATAAGTGTTTTATTTTTTAAATTTTATTTATTGTTTTCACTGTACTAGTATCTGAAAAAAAAAATTAAAATTATTATTGTTTAGTCTAATAAAACGATTAAAATTCTCTTAAGCAACAATAAATGAAGTTTTAAAGACTGGTTTTGTAGGCCATTTATAATTTTCAAAATTATTAAGGAAAAACTCAATTTCGTGTTAGCACATAATTTGGCTTTTACTCGCTGTTTTTATCCGCATCCAAATTAATAATAACAGTTGTCATACATCCAACACTAGCGAACTGAAGAGAGGAGAAAGCAGAAGAGACGGGCGACAGCTACCGTCGGAGGTAGACATATTTGGTGGGAGTTCCTGTAATGAGCGCCCATGGAGATTTTTTTAAGGAGGACTTCAAAAAAAAAATTCTAGAGGGGGGGGGGCAAATTTCACACTTGTAACAATTTCAGTTCCGTTTTTGCTTTGTAACGCATGTTTGTTAACATCATAACACAATATGCTAAATCTCCAGGGGGGGGGGGGGCAAGTGCCCTACCATACCCCTCCTTATGGGCGCCTGTGGTACTCCGAGTAATGAATGTTCTGCTATTAGAACGGGTACGTCTGTTTTTATTTTTGCTCTCGGCACACACATATAATCATTTAACCCGGAGCTGTTATCTAAGTTTTAGATAAATAAATTTGTTATTAAGTTTTAAATTAGTTTGTTATTAAGTTATTATGTTATTAAGTTTTAAATAAATTTTTGTTTGAGTTAAAGTAGATCTATCATCCTTGAGTTAACTCTCCTTCAGACGAGGTAAGTTAGTTGTCAGGAAAAGGGTCACGACAACAGTTACAATCATTTTAAAATTCACTTGCACTGAAAAACGACATTGGGATTACTACTTCCAACACGTTCATTTACTCACATCTTTATTTAGACCAACCCAGTTTTGGGCTTTTGAAACAACAAACAACACCGCACGAGCTTCTAAAAATGACTTTTAAGCCCATTAAATCAGTTTTAATCCACTCCATTACGCAATGTAAAGCAATACGCGCATACAAATTTATACATCAAAGAAGAAATTGCCCGAATCTATCGTACGTTTCTTCCAATGCATCAGTGCCCTAGATCTCCAGTCTTGTGAGTGCAAACTGAGATATCGTTGGGCAGAATTAAAATAATTTATTTTATTTATTCTTTTCATTTCCCACCGTTTGACACAATTTTGCTGACACTTCATCTGAAATGAAATAAAAAGTAAGGTTCCAATTCCCCCGCTCCACAGTTCATTAACTAAAAAGATGTCATTGGTACGTGAGGTTTAAGCTTAATCCGTTGGTATACAGGGTGTCCCTAAAAAGTTGGTAACACGCTTTAATTCTTTATCTATTAGAGATAAGTGGGCATTGTTAATTAAAACAATGTTCAAAATAAAGTAGCAAAAAAGATTACGTTGTGAAAAAGTTCTTTTATTCAATTTTCAAAAAATGAACACTTTTTTAATTTGCATACGACTTCCGTACGATCCCCCCCCCCAATTAGTAAAATGTGCTCCATGCATTAATGAGATGTACAAATTTTCAGCCTTTTTAGCATAAAAACTGCATATATCTATAAACAAAGATAATCGGGGACTTATGCATGAATTTGAATGTAAACGTTTATTGCTAGAGTGGAAAATAAATTTCTTTCGTAATTTCTGTACGACCTGAATGTGATTATATGATGGGATTTTTCTTTTTATTCGAGAGCCATTGAAAAGTAGTTTAAATCAGCATATATTTATCTTTATACCTGTGTCAGTGGTTAATGCTTTAAATCTCAGTAAAAATGAGATTTGAAATAGAATTTCTATCACATTGGCCATTTCCATAAACAACTGAAGAACCAAAATGAAAAAAAGAAAGTTAGTTCACAAATCGGCAGAGCTTGGAATATTTTAATAACCTACGGGCGCAGTTACAGCGAAAAGATCGGAAAGATTTTGCTTTTTCGCTTACGCATTGTTATTTTGCAGGGATGTGCCAGCTGAAATTAAATTGTGGAGCAAGAAAAAAGACATTTTGGAGCAATTTGGAGCAAGAAAAACAGATTAGTGGAGCAATTTGGAGCAAGAAAAAGTCTCTTTTGGAGCATAAGAATGTCAATTTTGAAATACAAAATTTATTTTTGGAGGGTAAAAGAAAAGTCATTAAAGAATGCCAATAAAAAAATGAAAATTAAGGAGGTTCTTAAAAACTCTTAGCTTATAACAAAAACCAGTTTTTTTTTTTGGTGGGGGGGAGTCAGAAGCTTATGAAATAAATAAAAAATTCAGTAATTTTATACATTGCTATACAAAATATCTATTTTAAATCAAGAATACAATATTTACTAAACTATATTAACCCATTTATGCCTAGCGTCCCTTTTTTGGGACGGCATTTTCGCTATCAGTCGAAAGCGTTATTTATTTTTCCTAGCCTTTATTCACGAGTATAGAACCTCAACTCCACATAATATTTTAACATGGCCCAGTTGGATGTTGACATTTCAATTTTTATACATAATGATTTTAAAAGAAATCATCCCTTGCTCAAGAAGTTGACATCAGAAATTTATCTATTCTTGCTGGTATTAGGAAAAATCAAAGAAAGTCTCAAAAATATCTGGGCACAAATGGGTTAACTACCATCAGCAGCTAATAAAAAATTTGGTAACAAAAAATTACAAATTTATATAAAATTAAATTTAAAACAGAGGTCAATTTTTACTCTTAAGGCATTGGAGGTTTAAACAAAGGGATGCCAAAGAAAAAATATTCATTTTTAAGATTAATAGAGAAAGATTGAATTAGAATGCTTAGAATGTGTGATGACTTTTGTAAAAATTCGGGAGATTTACAAACGTTTAAACATGTATGGAAAAATTAAAAATGTAGCAGTTTTGCTGAATTTGGAGCAAAAATGTCCAAAAACCATCTTTTTGTAGCAGATTGGCACATCAGGATTGATTTGGCACAATTTGGAGCAATTGGAGCAGCTGGCACATCCCTGATTTTGTAATCTAGCTTCTGCGTGACATACGTAACCAGTAACGAATATGCTCGCTTAACTTGATGTCATTGAACTGTTCATTTGGATTTTTGCGCGTACGTTATTGTTAATACGCTAATGCTTACATACAGTTGTTGCAGTTCCCAACATAGAAATATCGTCGATTTTAGTACGGCATACGTTAGTGTACTACATACGGAGAGGATTTATATATTATTTAAATATTTTTCACCGCATAATATTTTGAGCAGTGGATTCAAAAGATGTACATTCAGATATAATAAGCGTTCGTGCGTAGACCAAGGAGGATGTCCAAACGACCCTTCCCTTCCCCCAACATTATACGCCCGTCTAATAACCCAATAACTGCTATCACCCAATGGGCGAACAAGGTTACCTATCAGAGAACACCCACTCTCGATGAATTGAAAGCAATCAATCTTGACCCTTCGAGACTTATTTCATGGTCAAGAAGAAAATTAAAAAACAAAAAAGGTGTTATTTTAAATAACTCCTTACTAGGTCAATAAGTTAATCTAAAGCAAATATAACGAGGATAAAAACGAGAGCATAGGATGACTCCAATCCGGTGAGATAATCTCCCATACATTAGCCGCGCGCGAGCAGTTGGAGGGATAATTGCCTCGTCTAGACGGAATTCATTGGAAACGCTGGACGATCTATCTGGCTTTTATTTCCCACGGTTCAAAGAATGGGTTCGATTAGGGGGGGGAGGGAGAAATAATAAACAAAATGCCTATTATTTTACGAGCAAACGTAGGAAATCAATATCTCTGCCTGAACAAATGGGGAATATTATTTCTTATTTATTTGTTAAGTCCTTACGACATTCAAATTGGCTCATCAAAGGGAGGTCCGGTTAGTATATCCGAAACCTGGTCATGCAAAATATGGAACAGGATATTTAAGAATGGGACGGAGCACAAAACGGAATCCATTGCAAATTCTGGCAATCGAAAAAGGATGTTAAGGAAATCAGAGGGGAAAAATTTTTTGTTTTTAAATAATCGTTAAATTTTAAATCATTAAAAATACTCATTGTTTTGGGCGAATTTCTCGTCACCATTGGCAGATTTCTATACGGTTAATTATTTTGTTTCTCTGTCTGCCCGAAGTGCGGCAAAAGTGCTGTTCTCTTCAAAAGTTCTCTTTAAAGATCATTTTCTCAAAATATTCTACGAATAAATTTCATTGAATCGCAATGAAAAAATTATTAATAAAATAAATCGTACATATTTGAAAAATACGGTGTTTCGTGAAGCAAAAACTCTAGAAAAAGATGCACGTACGAATTTGAAACCCCCCCCCCCTAACACTTATGCTCCATTTACATTCAGCCATTCCCACTTCTCTTCTCGCTGCTGCTTTTTTTTTTTTTTTTCCAGGAAGTACATTTGCGGCAGTTCCAAAAGCAGTGAGGATTTTACTTTCTGCTGTACTTCTCTCCTCACTGCCTTCAAAATCCTTTCTGGTGGGAGCGCGGGCGGCAGGAAGGGCAGCAAGAAAGGTTGTAGCATGAGCAAGACGAGTGAGGTGTTCACACTCCTGTTACTTCTCTTTCTCCTGCTCATTCACGCGGAAGTGGGCTGAGTGTAAACGAGGCATTATATTTGGTCAGACCCTCCCCCGAACTAGGTTAAAAGCTAACTAGCCTTTCATCTTGGTTACGGCCCTGACCGAATAATAACATTTTCATAAAAAAAAAATAATAAAAAAAAATAAACACAAATTGTCAAACAAAAATTTGGCGAAGAGTGACACTTTTTATGGAATACAGCATGTTCAAAACTGTTCTTTTAAGAAATCGAGCAACTTTTGAACAGTTTTTTACAGATAAGAGTACGTTTATTACAATTGCGATAGAGTTGAAAAAAAATTTTGGTTATATAAAAAAAAAACGATTTAGATTGTTTAATCTCCACGATTACAAAAGTATATCTATAACAGTTAACAAAAACTTAAATACAGGGTTATTTCACAGTATTTCTTTTAAAGGATGACTCTTGGGCAAATCTTTGAAAGCGATTTTTGTGTTGAAGAATTTTTTCTTAAGTTGGAAGAAACCAGTAAGTTGACTTTCATTTAGTGCATTATTATAGTGCACTGGATATTATAGTGGATTTTATTGATAGTTTAATGCAGTACATTTGATGTCGATGCATTATTAAGGTTCTCGCGAGTTTAATATCAATGATTTGTTTTGACACTTATGTTTCTTTTTCAAAACGAACAGCTAAGGCTTTTTTTTTTCTTTTTTTAACTGTTTCGTAACACTCATACTTTCCACGTTTAAGAATTGAACAATATAACTTAAAAATCACTTCTGATTAAAAAAAAAAAAACCATTTTTCAAGGATTTTTAACAGAAAAGCTTTTAATGGAAGTTTTATTAAAAGCAAATATATTTACACATTTCAAGCTTTTATGAAAAGGTTCGATATACAGTGAAACCTGCTTAAGTGTCCACCTTAGTAAAGAGACCACCTGTCTATAGTAGCCACTTTTGTGCAATTTCACTTTACAAGTACCATAATTTTACCACCTTTGTAAGGTGACCAGTTTTGTTGTTTGAGGGTGGTCACCTTAGATAGTTTCCACTGTACATAGGAAAATTCGCTCAGTGGATTTGCATTAGATTTTCCCGTACTTGCAACTTGAAAAAAAAAAAAAAAAAAAAAGAAAGAAAGAAAGAAAGAACTGCACGATAACTATTAACGGTGTATCCTATGTAAACATTTTACTTTCTGGAGAGGTAAGACGTTTACATAGGATAGAAATGTTTGATCCGCGAGACACCAAGTAAACATCGACTGGCACAGGGTGCGTGTTCTCTTGATAGAAGCTAAAGCAAACAGCTACTATCGAAGAGCGTAGCCACACTGGATTTGTGGAGGATGGTGGAACGACAAACGAACACGGGCGATAAGGTGGAACAGAAAGGTCAATGAGTACATCAATGAAGAGACGCTGGGCTCTTTCGAACACATTGTTTTGTCGTATTTAAAAAGAGGTACAGTAAACGCCGCTTAAAGTGATCACACAGGACCGATCCAGTTTCGATGACTACATCTGATTGATTATAATAAACGAAAAATATAAATTTTAAATGGCAAATATTAATGGTGCGGAGAGGACGATTTCAACAGAAAACATTTACTTTAACATAATTAACATAGGCATAAGTCACTAAGAGCAAGATAGGTCAATACCCCCCTCCACCCCCTGAAAAACCAAAACCTCAGTTTGGAAATATTTTCTACAGTAGGAAACATTTTGCTCCCCCTCCCCTCCAATATTACATGCTAATTTACGTCAATGATAATGAAATTATGATAAAATGACCTAACTGATATGAGATTTTTCACCAACTTCGCCGTGAATTTCTTATCGAAATGAACCAATTGGTCGAAAATTTGTAACGTTAAGTGATGTAGCGATCACATTAAACGATTAGTTTTGCTTTATTCGAATATGTTTGTTTGGGACAGGAGGTTATTGATAATATTAAACGAATGATAACATTAACCGTGATTACATTAAGCGGCGTCTACAGGTCTTCTCAACGGGGCTGTGAGTCGGTAGGGAAAATGACTGATTCTCTCATATATGTGTGTAAGTATATACACATGTATTACAGCTTATATATTTCTTAATATGATAGAATAGACGGTACAGAAAAGGAAAATTGATGACATATCAGATTATTTAGCATTTATTATGAAATGGAAAAACTGGCAATGATAATTTCTAAGAAACAGAATAGCTTCGGCACAGAGGCGTAGACAAGGGGGGGGGTTAAGGGGGTCATACCCCCCCCCCATGAGAAATGTTTCCCATACAAAATGTATATTCTTCACTAAATTATCACACACACGTATACATATATATGAGTTGAAGTAGTCGTAACCTCCCCCCCATGAAAAATTTCTGGCTAAGCCCCTGCTTCGGCAAAATCTTCTTTGATAGAGGACCGTAGATCCCATCTGATAAACTTCAGAGCTTTTAGATTGTTTAATCTGCACGACTACAAAAGTATATCTATAACAGTTAACAAAAACTTAAATACAGGGTTATTTCACAGTATTTCTTTTAAAGGATGACTCTTGGGCAAATCTTTGAAAGCGATTTTTGTGTTGAAGAATTTTTTCTTAAGTTGGAAGAAACCAGTAAGTTGACTTTCATTTAGTGCATTATTATAGTGCACTGGATATTATAGTGGATTTTATTGATAGTTTAATGCAGTACATTTGATGTCGATGCATTATTAAGGTTCTCGCGAGTTTAATATCAATGATTTGTTTTGACACTTATGTTTCTTTTTCAAAACGAACAGCTAAGGCTTTTTTTTTTCTTTTTTTAACTGTTTCGTAACACTCATACTTTCCACGTTTAAGAATTGAACAATATAACTTAAAAATCTCTTCTGATTAAAAAAAAAAAAACCATTTTTCAAGGATTTTTAACAGAAAAGCTTTTAATGGAAGTTTTATTAAAAGCAAATATATTTACACATTTCAAGCTTTTATGAAAAGGTTCGATATACAGTGAAACCTGCTTAAGTGTCCACCTTAGTAAAGAGACCACCTGTCTATAGTAGCCACTTTTGTGCAATTTCACTTTACAAGTACCATAATTTTACCACCTTTGTAAGGTGACCAGTTTTGTTGTTTGAGGGTGGTCACCTTAGATAGTTTCCACTGTACATAGGAAAATTCGCTCAGTGGATTTGCATTAGATTTTCCCGTACTTGCAACTTGGAAAAAAAAAAAAAAAAAAAAAAGAAAGAAAGAAAGAACTGCACGATAACTATTAACGGTGTATCCTATGTAAACATTTTACTTTCTGGAGAGGTAAGACGTTTACATAGGATAGAAATGTTTGATCCGCGAGACACCAAGTAAACATCGACTGGCATAGGGTGCGTGTTCTCTTGATAGAAGCTAAAGCAAACAGCTACTATCGAAGAGCGTAGCCACACTGGATTTGTGGAGGATGGTGGAACGACAAACGAACACGGGCGATAAGGTGGAACAGAAAGGTCAATGAGTACATCAATGAAGAGACGCTGGGCTCTTTCGAACACATTGTTTTGTCGTATTTAAAAAGAGGTACAGTAAACGCCGCTTAAAGTGATCACACAGGACCGATCCAGTTTTGATGACTACATCTGATTGATTATAATAAACGAAAAATATAAATTTTAAATGGCAAATATTAATGGTGCGGAGAGGACGATTTCAACAGAAAACATTTACTTTAACATAATTAACATAGGCATAAGTCATTCAGAGCAAGATAGGTCAATACCCCCCTCCACCCCCTGAAAAACCAAAACCTCAGTTTGGAAATATTTTCTACAGTAGGAAACATTTTGCTCCCCCTCCCCTCCAATATTACATGTTAATTTACGTCAATGATAATGAAATTATGATAAAATGACCTAACTGATATGACATTTTTTACCAACTTCGCCGTGAATTTCTTATCGAAATGAACCAATTGGTCGAAAATTTGTAACGTTAAGTGATGTAGCGATCACATTAAACGATTAGTTTTGCTTTATTCGAATATGTTTGTTTGGGACAGGAGGTTATTGATAATATTAAACGAATGATAACATTAACCGTGATTACATTAAGCGGCGTCTACAGGTCTTCTCAACGGGGCTGTGAGTCGGTAGGGAAAATGACTGATTCTCTCATATATGTGTGTAAGTATATACACATGTATTACAGCTTATATATTTCTTAATATGATAGAATAGACGGTACAGAAAAGGAAAATTGATGACATATCAGATTATTTAGCATTTATTATGAAATGGAAAAACTGGCAATGATAATTTCTAAGAAACAGAATAGCTTCGGCACAGAGGCGTAGACAAGGGGGGGGGGTTAGGGGGGGTCATACCCCCCCATGAGAAATTTTTGCCATACAAAATGTATATTCTTCACTAAATTATCACACACACGTATACATATATATGAGTTGAAGTAGTCGTAACCCCCCCCCCATGAAAAATTTCTGGCTAAGCCCCTGCTTCGGCAAAATCTTCTTTGATAGAGGACCGTAGATCCCATCTGATAAACTTCAGAGCTGGGAATAAATAGTCTTTCCACACTAAATTGAAGAGGAGGAAGAGCTGTTATATTGTTAGGACTTATTCTTTTAACTTTTCAGGATAGATATGTAGAGGTTCTAAAAGATGTGTCTTACAAGAGCAATCTTATTTCCGTAATGCCATCCATGAGTTGAAGAACTGTATGAATCAGTTTAATGTAATGGCAAATATCATATCCATCCTCCTCCCTAATATTTATTTATTAATATGTCAATAAAACAGAAAATAACTAAATATTTAATAATGTATAGGTATAGTCCATAAATAAAAATAATACCTCAGTTTATCAATATTTTTTAAAAATCACTTTAACCCATATAACTTGTGTTGCCTCAACCCAATTTAGTATCATAAATATAGAGCGCATAAAATTGAAGCTTTAGTTGCAGTCTTTAAAATTAATATGTGTTAAATTTTACAGTATTTTATCAAGAAAATTTTCTCTTTTCAAAGCTTTATCTACACTGTTTAATAAATGAAATTTACAGGTCATTAGGCATTTAAGGGTTAATTTAATTTCAAATTTAAACTGCCCAACAAAAACTGAGTCAGAGTAGACGTGTTTTTGGCTACTCCAGCTCCGACTCCTTTTACTCAAACATCTGCCTAACTCAGAGTCTATTCCATGACTCTGACTCCACAGTCCTGCTTTTCAACTACCTACACGTGTTGCAACAGCATGCATTGCTGTACCAAAATATCTCACGTGCATACATACGCACATTTACATAACCTACACCAAATAACAGCACCTAAACATATATATTTATCGGTTAACGCGTAACCTCACAATGATAAATAAAATAGCACACTGCGAATACATAACGTGAAACAATTCCACGATTACATGCCCTTTACACCTCTCCCCTTCTCCCCCCCCCCCCCGGACGTCGGCAATTTACATAGAAACTGGAAATTTCGAAACTGTCAAAATATGGCACGAACAAAAACCACAAAAACTCTTTTACGTTCACTTACTTCAAATGCTTTTATTTATTCGAACTTTAAAAAACCATAATTTTTAACATAACATTACGTGTGCTCAATTCCGTGAGCACTTTAGAAAACAGTAATTTGTAGTACGAGGCTGAGAGAGATTACTTTTTCTCTCCCCCTCCCAAATAAAAGAAACCTCCAAAACATAGGTTAACTTTTTTCTTTATTTTTTTAAGGATTTTTTTTTTATTCTTTTGCGTCTTGGAGGAAAAAATTGTTAAAATGCTGACAAATACGAAAAACGACTTTTCACAATAATAATTTAGGACAGCTTTCAACTTTTTCCTCGTATACGAAAGACAAATTACTGGATGACACAGCAGGTATACAGGTACTTTCTGTTAGTAATTTATGTGCGGCAAACGGAAAGGAAAAATTTCAGCCGATAGATCACTTTTAAAAAAACTTTCTTCAGCTGTTGTACTTAAGGGATTTGCTGTAATATGCCTCATTTAATATGTAGGCATTCTTACTTTTTTTCAATCTTTTCATTAAATTGAAGACTCCGCCATTCATCGATTGTAACAAAATTTATTTTGCGCCAAAAGGAAAATCAGAACGAATTTACAGTAAAAAGAATTCGTACTTCAGTTGTGAGTCGAACAAATAATTTAGAAACAGTCTAACAACTATAATATCGGGTGATTCAAAATAGATGTTAAAGAGATTACCCTTTAAACCGTAAGTGATAGAAACATACTTTCAATTAGAAAAGTTCGTCAAATAAAGAGTAGCTTTTAGATATGGCAATCTTTTCACTAGGGGCTGCATACATATTAAAATTAACAAAATTTAATTTTATACGGTCCCTCATTTCCTATCACTTTATTTCGGAAAATATTACCCTGTAATTAATAAGTAATAGTGAAAAAAAATTCAAATAATACCATGTCCCTAAATGAAATGTTAAAAATGACGGTTTACACCACTTAACCTGCTGTGTTGTCATCTGTTTTCAGGCGAAAAAAATCTTTACTTTAGGGGGACAACTATGAATTGATAAAAGTTAAATGATAGATTTGTTGGAAAGTGACAATTAAACGCATTCAAGAGCGTGAAATTAACAATTTAAAAGAATAAGGCAGTATTAAGTTTATGGGGGAAAATGATTTGTTAGCGTCTTGCTTCAGTACCATCTACACCATGGGCACAATCCTTGCGTCTAATTTGGTCAAGATCGCATGCGCGGCCTTGGATGAGTAAGAGTACAAATGATAAAACTTCAATGGCACCACCAATCATTACCAACTGGTTCAAATACCATCCTTGCCGTAGTTACACTATCACTGAACCCAATTTGGTAAAGATGGCACACACAGTCTTGGAGGAGTAAGGGAAAAAAAGTCGCTAAATTCATAAAGCTTTTGCTCCCCGCCTTCAGCTACACTCAATAAAAAATTCACTTCAAAGCAGAAATACCCTTTTCACTAACTCATATTTCAACACATAGAAGTAGTGAAAGAGTCACCAAAAACACATTCAATCACTCATTCATTTCTTGCAGAAGACAATGGAACAAACATTAAAAAGGGAAAGTTTCAAACACGCAATATCGCAAAAATGCAGTGTGTCGTGCAGTAAGTACTACTCATCATTGCAGTTTTGAAACAGCTAAGTCACGCCGTATTTAAATAAGTCACATCCTCCGGTAGGCATTGTTAAAATTCAATAAAAATAAAAATTCCGTAGATGCTTTAGTGTAAAAAAACAAAACAAAAAAAAAAAACCTGCAACTCATATTTCTTCAGTCAAAGATATGCAATGCAACGTATTTCACATGATTAGCATACAACATCTATGTTGTTTATGTAAAGGTTAATATATCACGTTTTCGGGCTCCTTCGAAAACTCCCGATTTTACTTCTCCCCCATTAAAAAAAACCCTCTTCCCTAAAAAAAAAAAAAAACCTTAAGAGTAATTCCACGAATCTGGGGGAAATATCCCAATCTGGCGATATTGGTGGGTTAAGCTGATTTAGCGCCTCACTAAAAAATTAGTCTGGATAAGATACATACATTAAACAAAGGGGAAAAAATCAAGCCTCATCCAAATCCCTCTCGGACAAATTCATCACAGCTCTCTTATCATATCAATCGACGTCCGCGCACGAATGACTAGCTTAACAAGACAAAATAAAATAAATCGAAATTTAAAAATCGACTAGAACAGCGAAATTTAATTTATGGGTCATGACCATAGGTCGCGAAAAAATGCCTTAAGGTGAAATATTTTTTCAATAAACAGAGTATACATTGTTGACAAACTTGTATTATGAAAAAAGCTATTGGTTTTTGAAATGTGAAATTTCACGAAATGCCGAAATTTATTGCATCACACACTATAAAAACCAATTATTTATTTTAATAATTAAAACTTTATAAAATGAAACACATAAAAAGGTACTTACTATCAGAACAAACGTTTCGGGTTATACAATAAGGTTCACCCTTCATCAGCCGAAAAAAAAAAAAATTTCCACTATCCCAAAAGTAGAAGTGAAAAAGTACACAGAGGAAAAAGTTAAGTTGCCACTCGGAAAGTTGCTTGGTAAGAATGGCAACTTGCTTTTTTCTCTTAAATTTCTCACTATTCTGCCCTCATGGTTAGTGGAACTTTTTTGCAGTTGATGAAGGGTATGGAAAATTTTATTATAAGTTCTCGAAATTTTGATGAAATAAAGCCTACTATCATTCTCGAAGAATACATTTCTGTATCAAGGTAATTTGCAATTCATATTTTTATTTTTATTTTGGAGTAGTTCAAAGAAAGTGGGGTAAAACGATCACACTGCTAGGCTTGCATTTAAAAAACATGTATCATTTTCGATTTTTTTTCATCTGTAATATATTTTATAAGATATTAATAGTAATAACGTGAATAAATAAATAGATTCCGTAATTCTACTTCTATTTTTACCTGAAAATGAGAAAAATAACCCAAAACTTACAATATTGGAATCAGACATTTATACATAAATGCTAACAGAGGATGTGTTGGCTGCACATTTTGTAATATGTAAATAAAGTATGCTATTCTTGAAATTTTGTGAAGAAAAAGACAAATTCTTATTTAAAAAGAGTTGAAAGAAGAGTTCAAAATGGCATGACCATAACACCTCTTTCGGACAAAATATCTGCTGGCTCTTAAGTGTTGTGGTATAAGTTTTATTAAACATTTTTGGACAGATTTTGTCTGCAGAAAAGCAGCTATATTTGGGGCAAACCTGACCCGATAGTGGACGAGAAGGATAGAGGGGCCATTTCACAACTCGCCGCGTGTATCGCTCCGACACTCGCTGAGCTGACGGAAGGCGTTACATCTGATTTCTGATTGAATTTCTTAATCCTTTTAATTACTGCATTCAAGTTGCATTTCCAGAAAATGATGATGTTGATGAAGTTGAAACTGAACAGATAATTCAAATACTGGATGAGCCAAATTTTGATAGTAAAGAACATTAAACTTTTAAGTTCTGATAGCTAAATTAAAATTCTGTGTAAAACTATTTAATAAAATATTTGTTATCTATTTTCGAGTTGATCTATTTCATATAACATCATTTTTTATGAGTTGTTTCATTTTTTTCATCTATAATCATTTTACCACACAGATTGTTCATTTTACCCCACACTATCGATAAAATGATCATAATAACAAGCCAAAAAGAATTAATGATCAAAGAGTTTTAATGTTTGTAAAAGAAAAAAACAAAAATTTGTAGTTACTGTCAGATAGTTGTCAAAAATTTTAAATATGTTGTATCATTTTAGATGTGCAGCTTAGTAAAGTTGAAAATAGCTAAATTTATGGTCATTTTACCCCACCTGACCCTAGTTTTTTAAAATTTGTGAATAAAGTGTTCAAAACTTATACATATACTAGCTCAAGTACCCGTTCTTCGCACGGAATGGATATTGCTAAACCAACTTATACAAATGGAAAATAAGTAAATAAATATTGAATATACTTTGGTTATAGATTCAATCGCCCCTACAGAAACTGTTTTACAATATTCGTTAGGCATATCCTACCCAGACAGCACAGCAAACTTGCATCAAACTTACAGCAAGCTTGATTTATCAAGTCAATAAACTTGAATTAAGCTTGAAAATTTCAAGCGTGTAAGCTTAATGCAAGCTTGAATCAAGTGTTCTAGTTTACACTTGCCCAGCTTGCATTAAGCTTGACATAGTAAGCTTGAATCAAGCTTGACATAGCAAGCTTAATTTCAAGCTTAAAAAATTTTCCTAAAAAAAATTTCCTAAATACACGGGGCGCCGGTCGGCGAACTCGCCCCACATATTTTATTTTTCCCTTTACGCTTAAATTTCAAGTTATCTTAATCTGTTACCATCAAGCACCCGGGGATAGAATCGAACACGGAATCTTTAGTTTGGGAGGCCAGCGTCATAACCACTCGGCCAACCTGAGTTGGGCTGACATGACTAAAGTTTGAAGTGACTTTAGGGTTATCACGCCGTTTTCTGGCGAGATATGCTGGTCTGTTTCTTTTAATTTTTCCATAGGATGCATCAAAATTAAAATAATGTTATGTGTAATTTTGAGACTCTACTAATAGGGAAATAAACATAATATAAACTTAACAGCAGCACACGTTTTAAAACTTTCAATATCGCAACACTCATGTTGTGTCGAATGAGACAAACGACGACTCAAATCGAGACAAACGACTGATTTTGAAATCAATTTCGTAGTAAAATTGTATTTTATTTTGAAGAATTTCCATATTTGGAAATATAGAATGTTTTGTTTTTATTCTACGGTCAAGTACATTCATGACTGATGATAAATTATTTTGTGGCGGCCACAGCCTGATCAGAAGTGGTCGGGGCCCCGGGGCAAGAGGTTATTTTGGGGCCCCCATACTACTATCATAAGTATTTTAACTTATTTTTGTTTGCTGTTGCATTTTCCCGACATAAAAATAAAACATTTTTAAAGAATACTAAAATTGAATTAAAAATTACCTATTTATTTATACTTATTTAGAACAACACTATGTATTTAAAAGTGATTTTAATATTTTTTTTAGTCCGTTTGTATTATTAGCGCATGGGCGCAAATTCCAGGAATGGCAATTACGAGGCATGGGAGCAAAGTTTTTCACTCCAAAAAATTTTCTTGATACACCAAAAAGTTCGAAATTTTCTTTACTTCATCACGAAATAAAAAAATGTTAGCTAATGGATATTTTGTGATAAGCATATATATATGACCATACCATACGTTTTCAAAAACTCCTAACTTCTTGTTTATTGATCTATGAGTCTTAACTAACTAAAGTGTGTTAATTATATTAAAATTTATTTTAGGGCTAATTAATTAGTTAATGGAATTACTAATGTTAATTAGATGTAAATAAAACTAAAACTCCCCTCGTGTTACACTTCAAAGGGGCTTATCCCATTCATTCCTTCCCCTTGCGTGTTCTAATGTCCAGGTTTTGTGCGATAATAAAATAAAACACAACTTTTACGAACTTTACTTTATTTAATGTACAGGGACAGATGGCGCCATCACCGAAAGCTTCAAGCTGTAATCAAGTTGTATTCAAGGTTGACAGTTCAAATTGACTTCTTCAAACTTGCGGCAGGCTTAAAATGAATTGAACTGTTAAGCCTGTATTAATACTTCAAATTCAAAGAAATGTCAAGCTTGATTTAAGCTTATGTGCTGTCTGGGTAACTACACTTGTTTTTGTTTTTTAAATACTGTTTGGAATGTGCATCGTAATCCGCGAGTGTGTCGTATTTGTTTTTCTTGTTAGGGAACAAGAAAAACAAACACTTCTTCAAATTTGAAATCAATATTAATATCGTCTTCCAAAGCTGTTTTAAAATCCTCGATCGGCATATTCTAACTATACTTCACCTTTACTTTCTTTCACGAATATAGATACCAATATTCCAATTAAATAAACAAAAAGGTAAGGCAATTTCTTGTTAAATACGGAAGCTATCGATAAGCTGGGTCCAGTTTCGGGGACTAATGTTTTTATGCCAAACTTGTCGATAAATCACCAAAAACGGCAAAACTTAGAGACCTTTCACATTTCATCAGACAACCCTTGAAAAATGATTCGCCATTTCACCAGGTAGACAAAATCTTTGTCTGAAATTAACAGAGCTCTATAACTAAAAAATACATGAAAAACAGTTTTTGTAAACCACACTGTATTGAGGTCCATTTTTAAAAACCTTTGAAAAGAATGTTATGAATTTGTGTTCGATACTTCAATGCAAGATTTTTATGGCTATCTTCATTTTCCTTCGATATTCTATGACAAGTTTGAAAAAAACGTTTTGGTCTCGTACACCAGTTTGGACATGAATTCTAAAAAAAAGCTGAAAATGACTTTAGGTATATCTGTTAATTACATTTTAAATCTAGAACTTTATGGCTATCACTTTTTTTTCTCTCTCTGAGATATGAATGAAAACGTGGAAAGAACGTTTTAGACCCTTACCACCGTTTGGGTGCGAATTTTAAAAAATCTGGAGTGACTCCACTCGACTTTCCGAACACTTACGATTAAGATCAATACCAAGCATTTAAATAAATTTTAATCGATGAATAATTCAAACATATATACCAAATTGAAGCTCAATCGAATGTACCATTTAAACGCTAGCGCACTTTAAAGAATTTCTCCCATAGGCCATAATGTAAAAGAAATCTTTGTCGTAGCCCTGTAGAAAAACTATAATTCCTATACACATCAAAATGAATACCGGTCTTATGATGGTGGTTTATAACATGTATACCCAATTTGAGCTCAATCGAATGTACCGTTTAAACGATAGCGCACTTTCAAGAATTTTCCCCCATAGGCCATAATGCAAAAGAAATCTTTGTCGTAGCCCTGTAGAAAAACTATAAGTCCTATACACACCAAAATCAATACCGGTCTTGCGACGGTGGTTTATAACATATATACTCAATTTGAGCTCAATCGAATACCCCGTTCAGAAGCTATCGTGTTCACTCACATACCACAAACACACACACACCAGGGGCGTAGCCAGAAATTTTTCATGGGGGGGGGGTGTGTGTTTACGACTACTACAACTCATATATATGTATACGTGTGTATGATAATGTAGTGAAGAATATACATTTTTGTATGGCAAAAATTTCTCATTGGGGGGGGGGGGGTTAGACCCCTCTAGGCTACGCCCCTGACACACACACATACATACATACATCTTGTAAAAATAGCATGAATGAATTCAGAAGACCCCAAAACGTGTAAATACACCAAAATCTCGAATTCGAATTTTTTCATGATTACGATACTTTCCTTACATGGTCATACATGTTCGGAAAGTAAAAACCCTGAAAATGATTTTTAGGTATTGCTGTTAGTTGCATTTTAAAGAGCAAGAATTTTATTGCTGTCTCTTTTTTTCCTTTGAGATATAAAGGGAATTCGCGCGTTTGGGTGCGAATTTAAAAAAAAAAAAAACCAAAATGATTTTTAGGTATTTGTGTTAGTTATATTTTAAAGCAAAAATTTTACGGCTATCTCTTTTCCCCTCTGGGAAATCTGTGAAAAGAACGATAAAAAACCTTTCGGGCCATTTGGGTGCGACTTCTAGAAAACCATGAAAATGACTTTTAGGAATCTATGTTAGTGTTATATTTTAAAGCAGGACTTTTACGTCTGTCTTTTTTTTTTTTACTGACATATAAAGGAAAACGTGAAAAGAACGTTTTAAGGCCCTTTCAAATATACAGAGACATGTCGCGGGACGCTAGCAGTAGGGTGCCAATAGCGGAACCAATTCTTCAATAGTGTAACCATTTCCTTTAAAAAGGTGGTGATACTCCGGTATTAACCAACAAAAGATAATTGGGGACCGTGAATAATATTGCGGTTTCGCACATCCCCCATCTATTGTTCGGTAGAGGACACCCCAAGTGTCGCAGCGTCCTAACCATGACGAATTTCCCCGTTCAAATACATTGTAACCGCGACATGTCTCTGTATATTTCAAAGGGCCTTTAGACCTTTACCACCGTTTGAGTGCGAATTTTAAAAATCGGGGAAAATGATTTTTAGTCATTGCTGCTTGTTGCATTTTAAGGCAAGAATTTTACGGCTATCTCTATTTTCCTCCGACATATGAAGGGAAATCTGAAAAGAACGTTTTTGCCCCTTACGCCCGTTTGGGTGCGAATTCTAAAAAACCCTGAAATTGACTTTTAGGTATTTGTGTTAGTTATTATTTTACAGCAAGAATTTTACAGCTGTTTCTTTTTTCCTCTGAGATATGAAGGGAAATGTGAAAAGATCGTTAAAGAAGGTTTTGGCTCCTTACGTCCGTTTAGGTGCGAATTCTAAAAAACCATGAAATCGATTTTTAGGTATTTGTGTTAGTTATATTTTAGAGCAAGAATTATACGGCTATATCGTTTTCCCTCTGAGATATCAAGGGAAATGTGAAAAGAACATTTTGGCCCCTTACGTCCGCTTGGGTGCAAATTCATAAAAAATCCTGAAAATGACTTTTAGGTATTTACATTAGTTACATACATTTTAAAGCAAGAATTTTACGGCTATATCTTCTCCCCCTTGAGATATGCAGAAAAACATGAAAAGAACGTTTTGGGCCGCCACCCCCCCCCCCCCTGGGTACGAATTTTTTTTTAATCGCTTCTTAAATGACGCCTTGAGCACAAAAGCTATAAGCTCCTAAAATTTCATGCCTGTATCTTCGGTAGACTTAGCTGGGCAATGACCGTCAGTGAGTCAGTCAGGACATCTTCCTTTATACATAGAGGTTTATTTACCATATACTATTTTGAGCAATGGATTCAAAAGGTAAAAATTTGGTTATAATTAGCGTTGTGTGTGGACTAACCTCCACCCCCCATCTTCTAAACTCCAGTTTCCTGTTAGATACACCCTTATACATTTCCTTCTCAGACACACTACACGATCAAAAATACAACAAAAGACGGATACTAATGAGAATTACGGCTTCTTCACCGGTGCCTTTCAAATAAGAGGGGAAAAAGTATACGAATAATGAACCTAAAGTGTCATCGTCCATTAACATTAACCAAAGTGTGACGAACGAAGATCCGGAAGGAAGTGACTCCTCTTTGAAACTATACGCTACAGTTTTCTGCTGGAGACAAAAGCAGTAACATTCAAGAGAAGAAAAAGGGGGAGAGAGGAGAAAAAAGACAAAACATCAAGAGATTTAATCGGGGCGAATAAAAGCCTTGATTGACGTAAGGGTATTTTGACCTGGAATCAAGCGTGACAGAAAACTGAAAGTGCCGTGAAACAATAATTATAAAAAGCGTTATTTTTAAATCGGATGAAACCTTCTGAAGCGTTTCCTGGCGTTGCATAACCTCAACTTAACGCTGTCGCGGCTCAAGGGTGTATATTTAGAACGAGAAACACCAAAAGAAATATGTAAAAAGGATTATAAAAAGTTTTCCAGTCCAGAAAAAGAAATGAGATTTATAGAGCGTTTCAGATAAAAAATTAAAAAAAAAATGTTTATGAACAATCACCGCTAACAAACGTCGACTTCCGTAAAACTACTAAGAAATACTGTTAACCTTTAACGCACTTACCATTTTCGTATTTATATAGAACAACTTTAAACAGTGCCCAAAAAAGTACCCCCGTTGCCACCACTCGAGTTAACTACCAGCAACATGGCGGTTGATCGAATTGCCCATCGAGTGCTACAGAGCTAAAGTCCTTTGACGCGCCCGGCTGTGTGGCACCGCACAGCTCTTTAGCACGCGATGGCTTTAGCTCTTTGGTTTTGGGACCCTTAAACCATATTTTTTGCGACTAGCAGGAGTAGTTCAAGGCGACCAACGAGCATCAAAGGGTTAAAAGAATTATCAAGGCTCCTATCAGGGGCTTAAAAATATCGATCTTCATTGCTGATTCTTGGCTCAGTTGCTACATGGGGTATTTTATTACTAGGTTGTTGCCGAGTACAGGGACTCTATATTCCTTAACTATGCATTACCATTTTCCACATGCAGTAATGAATAAATTAATTTTGGCGCTTCTTACTGTTGGCGAAAACTCTTGCGTTGCAAGCAAAACACCCCCACTCCCTAAAAAAAATTAATAAATAACTAAAATAAAATTAACAGCGTCTGAATGTTTACACATGCCATAAAAGAAAACTTAAGTTTTCAGATAAGCAAGGTATCAAAAATTGTCCTTCTGAAAAGTTATCAAGAAAAAAAAAACTCTTCATAATTAATTAACTCATTTTACCTTTACGTATGCATTACAAACAGCGATTTAAAAAAAAAAAAAAGAGATTATTTTACTAAAACATTCTAAGATTTTCATTAAAAAAACTGTAGATTTATGCACATGCGTATACACATGATATAGTAGCTGTTGGGCAAATGAAACCTAATTTGTTTTACGAATATGATTTCAATTGGTTATCGTCTATATTTTTCCCAAGGCTGGTGGGACAGCACGTACAAGAAAAAAACTGATCAATTCGAACTAAGCAACAAAGCGTTTAATCAAGCATAAGTCATTGGTTCCGGTTCATATGTTTCTTCGAAAAATAAACTATCGGGACGGGGCCGGTAAAAACATATTCTACTTCAACCTCCAGAGTTGTCATAAAGTAAGCCAACAGAGTAATTTCATATAAAAGTACGAAAACAACAATAAAGAACCTTACGGAGTTCACAGGGCCGCATTTTAGGTGCATGCCGCCCGTAGGCACGTAGGCAAAATTAAAATCTGCTGCCCACAGCTTGTTCCTTTTACTTTCATATCTCCATGCATACTATTAGAGACATCGTCAACGCCCCGACTCTCCTCAAGGTGTCGATAGTTAAACATATATGCAGTTACCATGACGATTTTTTGTATTTATGTGCCAATCGTAATTTAGAATTAAAATGGCGATTTGGAACAACATGTAAGTACAGCATTCCGTTACATTTTTATTCATTTTGGAGTTGCCAATTAATGTAGTTTTAATAATTAAGTGTCTTCAAATTCCTTAACTGGTGCGTTTATCGCTCATTTGTTCACTTCAGTTTTCATCAGTTCTTTTGGGGGCGTTGAAACTTGTGCATAACTCTTACAGACCCACGACTGTAAAGCTCGCCAGAGTGCGGGGATTTTTTATGTTGGCGAGAGTGGGGGCGTTAAAATAGGAATCAACTCTTCTTGTACCATAAAACACATCTTTGGAATCGAAATTTGTCCTAAAATCGCCAACTGAAACTGTTTTACAATCTTCGACAGGCATATTCGAACTATAGGCATATTCCAACTATATCGAGAAGACATTTTGAATAATGTTTGGAATGGGCATCATAATCCATGAGTGTACCGTGTTTTCCTTCCTTGTTCCACAAAACACTTCTTCGGAATAGAAATCTATATTAACATCTCCTACCAAAACTGATTAACAATTTTCGCCAGGCATAGTCAAACTATACTTCACCTTTATAAATACCATTTGGAAAGTATCATAATTTGAGTGTACCGTATTTGTCTTCTCTGTTCTATAAAACACTTCTTCGGAATTAAAATTTATATTAAAATCGCCTACTAAAACTGTTTTACAATATTCGCCAGGCGTTTTCTAATTATACTCGAAATATATTTATAGTAAATTGTCGCGTTTTGGCACCAAATTTAGCGATCAATTAACAAAAATTGCAAACCTTGTCCGACTTTCAACGGTTACTTCCCACGGTTTTTTATTAACGCCCCCCCTTCCCCTCTCAACGTTACCTGGCAAACACATTTGAAAATATCTTCACCGTGACAGTTCATATCTAACAAAACGTCGACAAGATCGCGTAGATAAAATTCTCTTTCTGAGCGAAATAGCACCCTAGTACTAAAAAAAAGTCTGCATCAACTACACTCCGCTTGTGATTTAAAAAAGAAAAAAGAGAGAGAGAGATTAAATTTTTCCTATAATCACGAATTAATACGATGCTTCTATTCTCCCCCCCCCCCCCAAAAAAAAGCGGGCACTTGTCGTTTATGGGTATTGGCTACTCCAGAGGCCGGAAGTGTTGGTCACTTTATCATGGGTGCGCCCTCCCAGACAGCACATAAGCTTAAATCAAGCTTGACATTTCTTTGAATTTGACATATTAATACAAGCTTGACAGTTCAATTCATTTTAAGCTTGCAGAAGTCATTTGAACTGTCAAGCTGGAATACAGCTTGATTTCTGCTTGTAAGGGAAAGCGTGCGGTGATGGCGCCATCTGTGAAAGAGAATGGACATTAATTGTCTAGCGGTTTCTCAGATTTGCTCATATTAAATAAAGAAAAGTTCGTAAAAGTTGTGTTTTATTTTATTATCGCACAAAACCTGGACATTAGAACACGCAAGGGGAAGGAATGAATGGAATAAGCCCCTCTGAAGTGTAACACGAGGGGAGTTTTAGTTTTATTTACATCTAATTAACATTAGTAATTCCATTAACTAATTAATTAGCCCTAAAAATAAATTTTAATATAATTAACACAATTTAGTTAGTTAATATACTTCACTTTATGGGTGGTAGAATGAGGCGCAATCCGCCCGCCACAAAATAATTAATCAGTCATACACGTACTTGACCATAGAATCTCTCTATTCTAAAAAAAAGTAAAGGCCGCTGTCGCCACCGCTGGCGCTGTCAAAGCTTGTTGACTTATCTCCTCCTAAACCGTAGGGATTTGAGTTTCGACTAAGGTGTCTACAGATTCGAAAAATTCCGATGAACCTGCTAAGCTGATTTAAATTTCGAAAATCGAATTATGTTAGAAGATATTAATAAAAAACTGAAAAAATAAACCGAATAGTTGCCAGATTAGGCATAAAATCATTCATTCCTTTGCAACAAAGCGTTTCCAAGTATCTAGAATCGCGTGAAATTTACAAACATGAGTTAGAATTACGCTTATTTTACGCCAAAATAAAAACTATATGAAATAAGTAACTCAAAATGTGTTACACAAAGTTGACAATTTTCAAATAGTAAGTTCGCTTAGACAACAGGAGTTTAGAATTAGCGATTATTCTTTTTTCCAAAACAGAATAACTAATATCTAATTAAAATGCAGATATTATTTTAAAGTCGATTCGGTCCAGCTGGATTATTTGCTACCAGTAGAAATATTTGGCGGCGTTAACTATGCCATTATAGCAGTTATAGTACACGTTTGGATATTTGCTAGCGCGACGAGATGGTATAATTCGTGGTGCTAAGTATGCCAATCTGCAAACGATTATGTAAATGAAAATATGGATAACGGTTTTCCGGTAACCTTAAATGAACAGTAATTAAAGGTTGTGAGCATGTGTAAGTCGCCAAATAATGAAACGTCGCCATTGGTGGCAGGCTATTCTATCTGTTCCGTAGCTTTTATTAACTTTACAGGTACGCAAGTCGCCAAATAATGAAAAATCGCCATGGGTGGCAAATTCGCAAGGTGTCCAATAGGTTTTACATTATTAAAAATACAGCTGAAACATATGTTCTGATTTTATTACGCTTTAGCTCCTAATTAATATAGCTTTTGAATGGCAACATTAAATATCGTTGTGTTTCTGAGGAGTGCAAATAATTTTTCCAGCGATTATAAGAGGAGTCTGCACTCCAGGTGGAGTATAGCTCAGGACCCGTACAACACGGATTCCCATAACAAAATATCTTCCATGTTATGAAGGGAGGGGGTCTACTGTTGTGTGAAGTTTAAATTTTTATGTACCAATGAAGATGCAAGAACCAAGCAATGTGTAGCTCAGTAACATTCTATCTGATCCAATCTTCGGGTTTTGTCTGTTGAAATTATGTCTTTTTTACGAATAAGCCTGATTAGGGGCCGAATGCCTCATACGAAAAGCGAGCGTAGCGAGTCTGGGGCTTGGCTCATAGTTTAAAAAGATTCTATATTTCCAAATATGGAAATTCTTCAAAATAAAATACAATTATACTACGAAATTGATTTCAAAATCAGTCGTTTGTCTCGATTTTAGCCTGCAGTATTGCTCAACATGCGTGTTGGGATATTGAAAGTTATAAAACGTGTCCTGCTTTTAAGTTTATATTATGCTTATTTCCCTATTAGTAAGAGTCTATAAATCACACATATTATTTAAATTTTGATTCATCCCATGGAAAAATAAAAGAAACTTATCGTCATCGCCCACTGATCGATCTGGCCATAAACCGGCGTGAAAACCGAACAGTCACTTCAAACTTTAGTCATAGCAGCGCGAGGCTTATTGGCGAAACGGTTAGCACGCTGGCCTCTCAGCCCATAGTTCCCGAGTTCGAACCCAGCCGCGGACGTTTGATGGAAACAGATTAAAATAACTTAAAATTTCAGCATAGAGGGGGAAAATGCGTGGAAAAATAAAGTACGTGGGGCCAGTTCGCCGACGGGCGCCCCGTGCATTTAGAAGAAATTTTTTTAAGCTTGAAATTAAGCTTGCTATGTCAAGCTTAATGCAAGCTGGGCAAAGTGTAAACTAGAACACTTGATTCAAGCTTGCATTAAGCTTACACGCTTGAAATTTTCAAGCTTAATTCAAGTTTATTGACTTGATAAATCAAGCTTGCTGCAAGTTTGATGCAAGTTTGCTGTGCTGTCTGGGCTAGGTGGGACGTTAGCCCTTAGCTCTTACAATTAGAAAGGTCATACAATTTTAGCACCCATGCCCGAACTTGTTAGCCCTTAGCTCTTACAATTAGAAAGGTCATACAATTTTAGCACCCATGCCCGAACTGGAAGTCTAGCTCAGGCCCCTGATCATATAAAGTGGTGAGCTTATCCATACTACAATCTAGGGCAGTGCTTCTATCCATTGTATTGTCAATTAAAGCTAAGTTGCTCGAGGGCTATCTGCCTCAGGAAGAGTGCCTAGGCCGAAGGAATTTTTAGGGGTTGTAAGGCGTAATCACGTTACAGATGGACAAAACCTCCCACAACTCCTCACCGCTTAGTCGATGGGCCCGAACCCGGTGCCTTCACACTCCAGCCATGGTGAGGCACTATCCATAGGAGATCTATTTTTAAATTGAATTGTATCAGATAACTAGCCGAAGTATATGTCGTTGACGGGTTAGTATGCAATGCAGATTTTCAAAAAGGCTTGGTTTTCATTAGCATTCTAGGAATACAAAGAACAGAATTAGTATATTGGCAAAAGTATAGAAAGCTAAGTTAACTTCTGTGTCTCGTTAAAAAATTGCAGGTTAGAGAATAACTAAGTGCTGAATGAAAATGTCAATAGAGACAACATTTCATTCCTCGCCTGTAACCAAATTTTGTTTCATTTCATTGTATTATATTTTAATATTACGTTTCAATAAAATTTGGCACAAACTTCATAAAATCTAGGGGGGGGGGGGAAGCTGATATTTGTTTAAGACGAATAGCCAACTATTATATTACCTCCAGAAGCCTTAAAATGATGCTCCCCCTCCCTACACACACACAAAAAACAAAAAACAAAAACAAAAAAAATTACGAAATTTTAAAATTTCTTCACATTTTTGAAAAAGTTCGGCATTAATTGTTTCAGCCGTCACCGATCACAGTAGCGGATCCAGGGGCGGGGCTAGGGGCGCTTCAGCCCCCGCAAAAGAGATTGCTCAAGGGCAACATTCTGCTTTATTATACACTTTAAATAGCTAAAATGATCATATTTTATTACTTAGCCCCTCCCAAAAGCCTAATACATTGGTTTAGACTAAAATTTTGATTTAAAGTACATTTTAATTGGGTGAAATAAGCTTTTTTAAAAATTTAGCCCCTCCCAAAAAAAAATTCTGGATCCGCTACTGACCGATCATGTTACCAAATTTCATTCTATTCTCTTAAGCTGCTTTTGAGAGAGGCGAGAACAAACATTCACACGATTTTCACAAAATCTCAAAATCTATGAAAAATTTAAAACAATTTTGGCATCTATAGTTTAAACTAACTTGCCTTCTATCATAATTCCAAATTTCATTTTATTCCACCGATATTTTTCAGGAACGGGACAAATATTTACACAATTTTCACAAAATCTCAAAATCTATAAAAGAAATTTGAAGTACTTTGACGCCTCTAGTTCAAATGACCACCTATGATGATCCTAGATTTTATTTGATTTGCTTCAGTGGCTCATACGTGATAGACAAACAAATATTTACACACGTTGAATAAATTTTCACTAAATCTTAGCACAATCAGTTTTTTTAACACCTACAATTTAAGTTGAGTGACCATCTTTCAAGTCACTGAATTTCATTAAATCAGCTTTAGTCGTTATTACGTGATGCGCGAACAAAAATTTACGCATTTTGTAACAATTTTAGCAAGCTATCAAAAGTTTTAAAAAATTCGAATCCTATGGTTTGAGCTGATAAATTGAGTGATCACCTATTCTGTCACTCAATTTCATTTCATTTGTTTCAGTCGTTTTTACGTGATGTGCGAACAAACGAAGTGTCACGGACATTATGACAAAACGATAGGCAGACATACCCTTTTTACTTCCTTGTACGTAGTATAAGGAAGTAATGTGATCCCGAAAAATTTTGGGGGCCAAATTTCGACCAAAAAACCGATTTTGAGTACCTCTAAATTTAATTTTAAGAATTTTTTCGATGCATCTCATCGTAGGCTAGCATGCACAATCATATTAAGGCGTCTGCAACTCATTTTGACCAGCGGCGAGTCTATTGTGGTCAGTTTTTCCATGCCGTCTGTACGTACGTACGTATGTATGTAACTCGCATATCTCAAAAACTATTGGTCGTAGAAAGTTGAGATTTGATATTTAGGATTGTTCTATGATCTAGTTGTGCACCTCCCCTTTTGGTCGCAATCGAATGTATAGTTTATGTACAGGACCGCCCAAAAGATTCGAAATACATTACGCTCTATGGGCCGAAATTCATTGAACTCGCCTAACTCAAATACTATTAGGCGTAAAATGTCGAAACTTCATATTTTGGATAGTTGTAACATCTAGTTGTGCACCTCCCCTTTTGGTTCCATTCGACTGGATAGTTTATCTACAGGACCGCCCAAAAGATTCGAAATACATTACGCTCTATGGGCCGACATTCATTGAACTCGCCTAACTCAAAAACTATTAGGCGTAGAATGTCGAAACTTCATATTTTGGATAGTTGTAAAATCTAGTTGTGCACCTCCCCTTTTTGGTTCCATTCGACTGGATAGTTAATCTACAGGACCGCCCAAAAGATTCGAAATACATTACGCTCTATGGGCCGAAATTCATCAAAGCGTTTTTTAGAGGTATTGGGCTGTTTCAAACGACTCAGAAGTGATATATGCTGTAAAGAGTTAGAAAATGAATTTCTCCATTTAAAAAAGTGTCTTTATCATTTACAGTTCTGCTACAGGAACACTCAAAAGATTTCCAATACATTACGGTCAATGGCAATTTTAGGGGCATTCATCCATTTCAAGCACAATACCGTCCTACCACATAAGTTAGGTAATGGCCCGACCACAGTCACGTGCCTCCCTCAAGAACTATGCCAAAAGTCGCCAAGCTTGGCGACTTTTGGTGTACGTGTGTGCATATTTAACTCTCAAATCTCAAAAACTATTATGAAATTTCATATATAAGATTGTTGTAACATCTACTTGTGCATCTCGATTTTTGGTTCCAATCTACTGGAGAGTTTATTTACAGGACCACCGAAAAGAATTTCAGTACTTTAATGTCTATGGACATCTTCAATATAATACAATTGTAGACAGTCATTGTTTGGTCCATGCCCAAAATCTCGCCGTCTGTCCTCTACCTTGGCGAGTTTTTCCGAAATGTCGCCAAATTTGGCGATAGTTAGTCATTTGGTCCATGCCCAAAGTATCGCCATTTGTCATCGTTCTTGGCGAGTTTTGGCGAAATATCGCCAAATTTGGCGATAATCTGTCATTGTTGGCCCATGCTTAAAATCTCGCCAAATGTCGTCGACATTGACGCGTTTCGCCGAAATATCGCCAAATTTGGCGCCAAAAATTATTTCGTATTTTGTATAACTCTAAAACTTTAACCCGTAGAATTTTGAACTTTTGTATTTAGAGCTATATTATAATATCTAACTGTTTTCAATATTTTTTTTGACAGCAATCGACTGGGAATTTATTTACAGAGCCAAATGACTTTAAATACATTAAGGTGTATGGATGCATTCAATTCATTGAAAGTCTGTGGTCAATGACTACTTTGGCTATCCCCAAAATCTCGCAAACTATCTCAAGTTTGTCGGCTTTTGGTGAAATATTGCGAAATAAAGTGTCAGAAGGAAATCTTTCAAATTGAACTCAGCTTGGCGATATCGAAGTATTTGGCTAGAAATCGCTAAACTTTACTATTATTGATATTTTATCTCTTTCAAACAAATAAGTTTAGAGGAAGTGCGTAGAAAATATTTTTGATTTAATAGACGTGCAAGGAAGTCATGTGTTGGACACATCAGATTTTTTTAAGGTCGCACTGGGTTCCCAGGCGCTCAAAACGGATAGAACTAGCAAAATGTTTTAATTTTAAAGTCATGTACAGACAAAAGTATAATTTTATTTATATAGATTACTGTTCTGTCAGCGGAAATTAACTTCGGCCATCATGAATATCTATCTATTAAATTAAATAAGACAGCAAAACTAACTAAAATTCTGTTGGATAAACCATGGTGAATGAACTTTCAGGCAGGTAGCTTATGCAGCATGGTGATTAAGCAAAATAACTTGCACTGAACAGTCAAATCCAATGTACATGCCACTTCCGTTTCGGAAGGAAAGAGAAAATAATCAGATTAAGTGAAAGTTAAGAGGAATAAGGGATACGCAATAATGTTCATCCGGCTTCCCATAAAAGCTAGCACTTTAGATACAACCTAATAATCCACCTATGGACAAACAAACAAGCAAACAAAAAATCTACAATCGGATCGGCCATGCGTTTTCTTCTCGACATTTTGTCAGCCACACCTATAAAATAAAATTATATAGACAGTGAAAAGCCCACGGCCGAGCATAATTTTTCAGTTTTTCAAAGTCAGGGAAACAGTGATCTTGCGATTGATTCGCAAACTATCAACGAAGAAGTATACTATCGGCACTGAAAGAGAACTCTGCTGAATGGTTGTTTCCATTTTTATTTTTTCCTCCGCGATAAAGGACGCGAACACTTTGGGGGGAGGAAAAAAAATTAATCTTTCCTCCTAGGGATACAGTGAATGGAGAGATATTTGGTTTGCATGGGTAAAAGAGCTATGAATGTTATTACAAACATAGCCAAGGGGTAGGCTCCATTCCGAAATTTGGATTTTTGCTAATTGGATGTCAATAAAATCTAGCCTTTTAGTGTCAAATTCACCATCATGCCCCCCCCCGACGGATTTTTTTATATATTTTTTAAGTTGAGCACTTTTTTTTATATAAATTTTAGTTGTGTATAGCTATTTTTGTTTGAAATAGTTAGGTGAATTTTAAATAATTGCTGTCAATAGGTCACCAGAATTCTATTCGTTCCTCAAAAAAAAAAAAAGATGCTATACATGTTATTTTAAATAAGGTACATGGTCAAATACATACATTTTCGAGGTAATAGACACGTATATACTTCCTGCAGATAAGCACACGGGCGGACAAAGACGTACCAAACACTTTACAAATTAGTTCAAAATTTTAAAGTTTTATTTAAAAAAATGTATAACAGTAGTTTCGTTATTTGCACATTAATAGTAACTTGTAAAAGACTGAAGCAAAAAACTATTAACTGTATGATATGCGCCCCCCTCCCTTAAAAAAAGAGGATGAACTATAGAGTGCATTATTTTAGTAGCACGGAATGGCAATACGGGTGCGATTTCTGTCTTGCATTTCAGCGTAGCATGACTATCAATGCACTATATGAAGTCGCTTAAATCTCCATTCTAGCTACTGACTGAGTTTTATATTATTATTATTTGGGGTAGATGGGTAGGTTAAAGCATACCACACCCACGAGAAATATTTGAAAATCGTAAACTTTTCATTAACTTCAAAAAATGAAGATGGAAAGGGGATATTGTGTTATAAGGTGATGCTCAGAATTCTCAAATTTGGTAATGGTCATGAAAATCACAAAAAAAAAAAAAAAAAAAAAAAAAAAAAAAAAAAAATGATCTCAGTCAGTCACTGTGTAACTCAATGCAAAACAAATAACAGCGTCTGGTCCATAAGACAAGACAGGATGCTTCAGCAACAAATATTAGTCTTGCATCGGTGAATATAATTAGTCTCAACGTTATTGCAGGATGTGTATAGGGAATATATTATAAGCAAGAAAAAATTCGGTTAGCAATAGACCGTTTCACATTTCGAACATGCACACAAGCACACATAGAGGGAAGGGGAGAGAGAGAGAGAGAGAGAGAGAGAAAGAAAGAAAGAAAAAAAAAAAACTTGTAGCAAGAAAAGTATTTCCGTCTATTATTAGGGCATGTTTCACAGTACCCTCAACAAGTGAAGTACCGAGTAACCGAGTTCTCGGCCATTTACTATATATTCTCTTTTGTATTATATATTTACTATTTTATTACTTGCTATATATTATCGGTATCGAGTGCTGAGTTACCAAATACCGAAAAGTTATATAAAAAGGGGTCACTGACTTGCAAATGAAGAATTTTTCTTCTTTTAAATGAAAATTGTCTTAAGTTAACATAAATTCAACAGAACCATAACATTAAAAAATTATAATAGATTTGTGCATACATACTATATAATAGCGCTATTTTAAATTTTATTAGTCTAATAAAAATATGTTTAAGTCACACATTATTTATTAACTTGATCATTAAAACTTTTTTTTTTTTAATATGGTTAGATGGTAATTTTCAAAGGTACATAATTTCATCTGAAGTGTCTCAAAACTTTTGCATGTCTAAATAACAGTCTAACTAAATGCAGTCTAAATAACATGTATTTAGACTGTCAATAACTAATTGAGAGTTAGTTTCAGATAACTAGTGAAAATAGATACCTTGCTATACTTGATCAAGCTCATCAAATTACTTAAAACATAATAGTGAATAACTGCACTGTTAGTAATATTTAAAAATATTTTAATGTGCTATTGGCCTGTTCCATTTTAGAAATAAAAGAAATCTCCACTGGAAATACCTCGTTAAAAATTTACATTTAGCTCATAATTATAAATAACTCTAACACATGAGCAATGTTAAAAGTAAGATTACATACTATTTAAATACAGACAAATAATATTTATGTATCATGGCAACCAATCATGTCAAGTTTTAAAGCATAATTCCATTAAATATTGTAACTATGCCATTAAAATTCACATAACTTGGCGACTATTGTCATAATACTATTACCAATAATGGAAACAACGACATAAAATTTTTATGCGTATTTAAACAGAATTTTGAACATTCCTAGCCTAGTTAATTTTTATGCTTTTACAATAAATTTGGTATCAAAATGTTGGTAATGAAAAGATCTTTAAAATGATATACGAGTAGGGGCGTAGCCAGCAATTTTTCATGGGGGGGGGGGGTTACGACTACTACAACTCATATGTATACGTGTGTGTGATAATGTAGTGAAGAATATACATTTTGTAAGGCAAAAAATTCCTCATGGGGGGTTATGACCCCCCAAACACCCCCCTTGGCTACGCCCCTGTATACGAGTCATCACTCCGACTTGCCTTCTCCCTGTAGAAATTAGCTCCTGAACGAAGAGCTTATAACTAACAAGACAACACGAGGGACAGAGAGTATATTCACGAGCACGTCAAAACTAGATGTAAATATGTGAATAAAGCAACGGAGCTTGGAACCACGGAATGCGCCATCGTGCCACTTCCTGTATTCAAGTGCGTAGGGTACCCCGCTAGTGTTTTATATATATATTATATATATATACACCGCCAAAAGTCGTCAAAACTTGGCGATATTTTGCGCTGTTTTTGGGAATACATACAACGGCCGTCGTCAAACCGATAGCGAACACTATGAATTATGTTAATAAGTATTTTCAACTTTGTGACGACTTTTGAATTTCCCACAATTTTAAAAAATGCAAGCTTCCGTTCGTTATTATGGTTGCTGAAAAATCATAGTGTTCAAAAATCGCCACGCTTAGGTCATGTATTAAACAAAATACTTTTGAATTTTTATAATAGTAATTTTTTACGTCAAAGTTTTTTAACCTAATTAGATTTCTAACTCCTTGTTAAATTCATGACGTCAAATTGGCGTCATTCTCACTTGCGATATCTAACATGAATTAGTGAAAGAAAACGCTCGTTACTTTTCAACAGCATATGATAATCTAAGAGTCGCTCGTGGTGTATTATTTTGTCAAAGCTTCGTGTCCTAATTAGGATTTCTAATGAATTTTTAAACTCGTGATATCAAAATGACGTCATTCCATTTATGATTTACCATTTTGTTTACAGTTATATCTATCGCCAGTATACAGATGGTGCATCACATGGTTACTATTTTGGACAATCGGAAATAGAGAAAGCCTTCTGAAAGTGAAAATTATCAAAAAATCGTAGAACGATTGAGTTTTCAGAATTTTAAAGTTGATTACGGACTATTTATGTCGTTTTACGGGAATGTGCAAAATTTCAAGCCGATCGGTCGAACGGTGTGAAAGGCGTTCCCGCGCAAACAAACATTCACATTTATATAATAGATTCATTTCAGATATATTATTCAGTTATTAAAAAATAAATCTGTCAACTATTCAATGTAGCTGACACTCAGATGGGTGTCCTCTAAAACATATCTGAAATAATGAAAGTGTAATGAAGTCAACGTTGATGATCCAGAACAAGAGACGGCAGAAAAAAAATGCTACCTTATAGAAATGTTTTGATGAAGTAGCAGGGGCATAGCTAGAAATTTTTCATGGGGGGGGGGGGGGGTTACGACTACTACAACTCATATATAGGTATACGAGTGTGTGATAATGCAGTGAAGAATATACATTTTGTAAGGCAAAAAATTCCTCATGGGGGGTTATGACCCTCCCTAACCCCCCCCCCTTTGGCTACGCCTCTGTGAAGTAGTAAATGTACATGTGGCATTTTCATCTACATCAAAGCAAAAAAGCTCCTCTTCGATTTTAATAGTACAAGTTAAAAAAAAAAAAGAAGAAAGGAACATAGAAAAAAATGATTAAAAAAATTGACAGTCCATTTGTCTGGTCGAAATGTAATAAAACATTCCAATTTTTTTCAAAATTGCCAAGAAATTCTTATGTGCACTGTGTAGCTCTACTTACAAGGAACAACTTTTCTCTGAAAGAGTAATAAAATAAATCGCAAATTTCTTTTATAATAAAAGAAATCGCATATCACATCAAAATGTAGAACAACTGGCATTTTTACATCATAATTTTCAAAACATAAAAGCTAATTATTAAGATCTTTTTTCAATAGCATTTCAGTTATTCGCTTTTTTTTTTTTCAATTATTTCTTCGTCAAAGGTTAATATTTTCGTACAGCTTTAAAAGTGACCTACTTTTATTTTTATTCTTGAATGTATTATTATATTTTCACATTTTTATGATTTACTATATGTAAATATTTTTACGTAATTTTTTACAAATCAGTCCTAATATTTGCAAAAGATAATTTTAATAAGGTTTACAAATGCTGAATTTCTTACAATTACTCAGTACTCTACCGTACCGATTACTCGTTTAAAATTTGATCGAATACCGAGTACTCGGCAAATTGGCCGAGTACTGAGTAATTACCGAGTACTTGGTATATTCCTAGTTATTAAGGGTAATGTTTTTTCACCAATCCTTTTTTTTTTACTTCTTTTTTTTTTACCTTTTTTCAAGCGCAGGGACATCTTCAATATATTAAAAGTCTACGTTAATCGTGTTTGCCATGCTCAAAATCTAGAGACAACTATCCCCAAACACGGCGACTTTTGGATTACTATTGACAAATTTGGTATCAAAAGTAGGGATGCAACAACGATGTTTTTTCCATCGATATTTTTTCACATAGTCGATTGTATACTTTATGCTTTGTCAATATGCACGGAATATACTTAACCACTTTTTGTAAAGTTTGAAAACATCGATGTCTCATCCCTAGTTTACATCAATAGATAAAACATCGATATTTTGAAAACATAGATGTCACACTAAAAAAAAAAAAAAAAAAAAAAAGTGTCTCTTCACAAAAATGGAGAAACGCTAGTCGTCAAAGATTTAATACAATATCCGCACGCAGGATGAGTGGCTTCAGTGATGCGCATGGCAGAAAGAAGTGAACAGACCACAGACCTTGAATCCGACTACTCCTTTTTCTCTTAAAACACGGCGATCTTTTTTCGCAGCAAATGGTTTCAGCTGGTCTTTTGAGGTGGTAAAGCCATTGTTTGTACACAAGCAAGGTGATTTTTACAGCACGAAAAAATGAGACAGAAGAGATTAAATCCGCTTCAGAGTTATTTCACCTTCAGCGAGTGCAGGTGATCATATATCTCAAGACAAGAGGTCATTTATCCATTGAAGAGTAAAGCCATATAATCTTAAGGACTAACGAAGTAGCATGCTATGGGCGACTCTATCGACCGCCATGTTGCTGGTAGTTAACCCGAGAAATGGCAACGGGTGTATTTTAGCGTTTAGACCATTAAACCATATTTTTTGCGACTACAAGCAAACTTTCAAACGCACCGTAGTTCCTGTTTATCGGATGACCGGTGTTAAACTTATACAATTTTTAAGGACTGTTTCGATGCTAACGTCACAAAATCACGATGGTTAGTGTTAAAAACTCAAAGTTAAAATAAATATTCCAAATTCAAATTTTATAGTATTAAAATGAACTTCATTTCAATAACTTCTACGTAATTATCTAATGTCTATGTCTTGATGTTTTAGTACTATACAACATCTTAGCAAAGAAAGTTAGTGAAAATGAGTATCTAACAATTGGCCAATTTCAATTTTAGAATGCGTAATCAGGTACTTTAATAATTGGTTTTATATTAAATTTATGAATAATTGAAAAATAAGATTTTAAAATCTGGTTTTAAATATAGATATGTGTGTATCTGGAAATTCTTAAACATTTTTAATCAACCGGTTTTAATCATGGTCAATCAACATATTAAAATAAGAATATTGAATAATTAATGTATTGTGGTTGAATATGTATATGATTATAAGATACATTTTGTACAGAATATATTACTGCACATTAGTTCAAAAATTATTTCTATTTTTATCACCGTTCTGGCTAAAATACCTTTTGTCGACAAACAGAGTGAGGGAAAACATAAAAATTTGGAAGTAGCGTATATAAATTAGAGATGTAAAGAATAATGATTTGGCCGAATGCCGAATATTCGGCGGCAGAATATTAGATTTTTTAGAATTTCATTTTAATTGTAAATAAAATAACGCTTTTCAATTTTGTAATTAAATACTAAATAAAGACTAATTAAAATTCATTTTATATTACTTGTAGGTACTTAAAAAACACAACAGTATATTATCTTAACTAAAAAAATCTTGGCGATGAAAAAATATCTTGTATAAAATTAAACACTAATAACAGATTAATTGTATTTTGAGTTATTCAAAATTTAATAAATATGCTATGGTAAATGCGATTAATCTGGTAACCATACATAATCAAATCATGTTTTGGGCTTTACAGACTGAGCAAAACATATTTAGCAGCTTTTCAAAATTATGTTTGTAATTGACTATCTGAAAAAATTCCTTCTACCCCCACCCAATAAAGAAATTAGGAAATCACGTCAAATAGTGTCAGCAAGTAGAAAAGTCTGTATTTCTGTAACATTATTAAACACATTAAATTGTGTTTCATTCAACTTAATATTCAATGACTTAGGGTATTTTATTATATGAGATTAACACACTGAAGTTAACTAAGCAATATTATTTGTAAATGCATTAAAAAAATGTTTTCTCTCTCTTTGTTCTGAAATTATTCAGCTGAATATGTAGCAATATTCGGCAAAACCGCCAAATAGTCCGAATACCGAATAGTGGCCGAATATACGTTACATTCGTAATTTAAATGTTATCATTTCAAGTGCATTATGACCCAAAATATAAACAGACCTAAAATATAAGATAGCATCTTAGATTGCACATGATAACAATAGAGCTGCGGAAGAATGAAAGTGAAAATTAATTTAATGTCTTTAAAAGCGATAATAAAGCCCGTACAATACCAACGAATAAAATGAAAAATTGAAAATGAATATAAACATAACAATATCTGAATCTTCTGAAAAGTATCTTTTTTTTTTTTAACTTATTTAAAGAGCATTCAAAAGTTTGTCAAAGTTGTTAATTACCGCGAACTGTATCGAAATAAATCGTGCCAGAAGAATATAAACATTATCTGAATTTTTTGAAAAGTATGTACTTTTTTAAGTCGAAGGAAAAGTACTTTTTAAAGAACATTCAAAGGTTTGCCCGCCTGTTTTCAAATTTGTTAATCACCGCGAACTGTATCGAAATGAATCATACCAGAAGATTATAAACATATCACTATCTGAATTTTTTTTAAAGTATGTACTTTTTTTAAGTCGAAGGAAAATTATTCATTTAAAGAACATTCAAAGGTTTGTCCGCTCATTTTCAAAGTTGTTAATTACTGCAGACTGTATCGAAATGAATCGTAATACCCGAAATATATCAGAAACACGGGAAACAAAAGCCCCAATCCCCTTGAACCCAGGTTTAACATGCTCACTTTCATCACTAAAAAGATGCAGCAGAGAAAATATTGCCTCTGTGACCAGTGTTGCTTAGCAATGCTGCTAGTATTGGTCTTTTAATGCTTCAGCACAACGTTTGGCCTTAGCAGATCATAATCAATGAGAACGAGCAGTCAAACCTGTGTTTAGGATTTAAACGAGTATAAACCAAGAAAAGGAAAAATTTTGCATCGCGAGCCAAATATTTTGCGATAACCCTTCGAAACGTGCAGTTTAACTTCTTAACATTTAGATGGCTTTTATCAAGTACGTACAGTATATGTCACAGCGTTTAGGATAAATTTGTATTTTCTTATTTCACACGAAATGAATTGAGAATACTGTTATGGTTATGTTAGACCTGTTAATATCTCTCTGCGGAGAAGGAAGACTCTTACCAAAAAACGAAAGCCCATATTCTAATAAAACAAGACTTTTTTCCAAGTGTATCACTTGAAAAAATCGAATTCAAGCATCTATCATATGTATCACACGATGAATCACATTATGGGGTCACACAACCGACCAACTTCGAACTCGCTGCAGAAGAGTGTGCGAACCACGCGAGTAATTATAAAAGCGAGAGTTTCACACGAGAAGGACTTGGGCTCAACAGAGCCTACCCATCACTGGTGCAAGGTTTTCTCAAGTACGACATGTGAACGAGAAACAATAGCTTCCTCTAATGGAGTACGCATCGTGTGATGGATGCACAGCACTTCGATACGGTGCAGTGCACTTGCAGTCTCCAGAACAATAAATCTATCCGATGGCGTTGCGACAGACAGAAACAGAATATAGGCGCGTCCCGAACAAGGTTTTCGGATCTTTATCTTACGGAATACGCAGATCATTGCCTCTCAAACATGCTTTCCGAACAATATGAACGGGAAAGTTTCTTGTGTAATCGGGATTGCATGTTCTTCCATAGCATTTTTATCTTCTCATAACAAAAAACTACCATAAAACGGAAGTTAAACTAGTGCAACCTTAACAATACTGGAACAACGAGTGAAAAAACAAATTTCCTCTGTCAAACTGACTGTAGAGCTGTATAAAATATGTCAAATTCCAACTTCTTCGTCCGGCTATGATATGACTACAACCACAGGCTACAAGTGTACCACCCCCTTCTTTTTCCACCCATTCTTTGAAAGGGACTTCTCTCAGTCAGATTTTACTAGTTTAAAACTTTCTTTTCTTTGTCAGGGAATGATTAGATTAAACAAAGAGGTTTAGGATATGGCGCCAACCCATCGAATATCCCTGATGTTAAAACCAGGTATTCCTAAGAGTTGTAAAGTGTACATAAGTTGCTCATTTTAGCTTCACAATGTAATTCATCATTTGTTAAGCGTTTAGATCTACTATACTTAACTAAAAAGAATAATGTTAGTTACAATAAATGAGGTGGAAAACTTGCATCTCAAGTATAAGAAGTTATTTACGCTCGGTGTTTTAAACAGCTATTTTTGCCAATGATTCATAGCAATTAATATGATTCTATACTTATTCAACCAGTTGAAAGAATAATAAATTTAAAACAGTATTTCCTTTAGGCATAATTGACGGTCTCCCATCCCACCCCTCCCAGAGTGTACCACAAATTTAAAACAGTATTTCCTTTAGGCATAATTGACGGTCTCCCATCCCACCCCTCCCAGAGTGTACCACTACCCCTACAGCTATTGGCAAACAAGGAAATTAGGTTTACTGCACTCGAATACGGTCAGTACAGTAGACTTAAGGCCCGTTTCCACATGTGTCTTTACTGCCACAAATGTCTTTATTGCCTCAAATGTCGTAACGCTGAAGTAGAATTCCCGTGATCTCCCGTTCAGTGAGTTTGATGTGTTACGCTATAGAAGCAGTGTTTTGGCTTGCTTTTCGAAGCTGATTTTTAAGTGCTGTGTGTAAATTCTTCATTGCTGTATCTTAAGGGATTGTGTACGATATCCATTGCCTATCTCCACTGAATTTTGCCCGTGGAAGTGTTTTATTTTGTGTGAGAATTACAGCATTTGTGAAATCTTCGGTATTGAGTGTACTGTTATAAAGGAGCTATTGGCCATTAGTGCCTGTGAATTTTCTATAGCTTATTGTTCGACGAAGTTCTAGAAGCAATAAAGTGTGTGTTCCATCCTGACAAGTGACTTTTTAGTAGAACTTTCTACACCAACTGGACTTTAGAACGACGAACCCAGAAAACAAGCAGAGAATTCTGCAACAATATATTGAATTTTCTACATGGAGTTAATAACAATATTATTAGGAAAATAAAGAATTAGAAAACAATAGATATAAAAATACTACAGATAAAACAAAATATGGCATGAAATATTTAAAGAAAAATCTGATGTGTCCAACACATGACTTCCTTGCACGTCCATTAGATCAAAAATATTTTCGACGCACTTCCTCTAAATTTATTTGTTTGAAAGAGATAAAATATCAATAATAGTAAGGTTTAGCGATTTCTAGCCAAATATTTCGATATCGCCAAGCTGAGTTCAATTTAAAAGATTTCCTTCTGACACTTTATTTGGTGGTATTTCACCAAAAGCCGACAAACTTGAGATAGTCAGCGAGATTTTGGGGATAGCCAAAGTAGTCATTGACCACAGACTTTCAATGAATTGAATGCATCTATACACCTCAATGTATTTAAAGTCATTTGGCTCACCATGTAAATAAATTCTCAGTCGATTGCTGTCAAAAAAGATATTGAAAACAGTTAGATATTACAATAGTTCTAAATACAAAGTTAAAAAATCTACGGGTTAAAGTTTTAGAGTTATACAAAATAGGAAATAATTTTTGGCGCCAAATTTGGCGATATTTCGGCGAAACTCGTCAATGTCGACGACATTTGGCGAGATTTTAAGCATAAACCAAACAATGACAGATTATCGCCAAATTTGGCGATATTTCGCCAAAACTCGCCAAGAACGATGACAAATGGCGATACTTTGGGCATGGACCAAATGACTGACTATCGCCAAATTTGGCGATATTTCGCCAAAACTCGCCAAGGTCGAGGACAGACGGCGAGATTTTGGGTATGTACCAAACAATGACTGTCTACAGTTGTATTATAATGAAGATGTCCATAGACATTAAGGTACTGAAATTCTTTTCGGTGGTCCTGTAAATAAACTCTCCAGTAGATTGGAACCAAAAATCGAGATGCACAACTAGATGTTACAACATTCTTATATATGAAATTTCATAATAGTTTTTGAGATTTGAGAGTTAAATATGCACACACGTACACCAAAAGTCGCCAAGCTTGGCGACTTTTGGCACAGTTCTTGAGGGAGGCACGTGACCGTGGTCGGACCATTACCTAACTTATGTGGTAGGACGGTATTGTGCTTGAAATGGATGAATGCCCCTAAAATTGCTATTGGCCGTAATGTATTGGAAATCTTTTGAGTGTTCCTGTAGCAGAACTATAAATGATAAAGACACTTTTTTTTAATGGAGAAATTCATTTTCTAACTCTTTACAGCATATATCACTTCTGAGTCGTTTGAAATATCCCAATACCTCTAAAAAACGCTTTGATGAATTTCGGCCCATAGAGCGTAATGTATTTCGAATCTTTTGGGCGGTCCTGTAGATAAACTATTCAGTCGAATGGAACCGAAAGGGGAGGTGCACAACTAGATGTTACAACAATCCTAAATATAAAGTTTCAACATTCAACGCCTAACAGTTTTTGAGATATGCGAGTTTAATGAATTTCGGCCCATTGAGTGTAATGTATTTCGAATGTTTTGGGCAGTCCTGTAGATAAACTATCCAGTCGAATGGAACCAAAAGGGGAGGTGCACAACTAGATGTTACAACTATCCAAAATATGAAGTTTCGACATTCTACGCCTAGTAGCTTTTGAGTTAGGCGAGTTTAATGAATTTCGGCCCATAGAGCGTAATGTATTTCGAATCTTTTGGGCGGTCCTGTACATAAACTATCCATTCGATTGCCACCAAAAGGGGAGGTGCACAACTAGATCATAGAACAATCCTAAATATCAAATCTCAACAATCTACGACCAATAGTTTTTGAGATATGCGAGTTACATACATACGTACGTACGTACACACGTACGTACGTACGTACAGACGGCATGGAAAAACTGGCCACAGTAGACTCGCCACTGGTCAAAATGAGTTGCAGACGCGTTAATATGATCGTGCATGCTAGCCTACGATGAGATGCATCCAAAAAAATTTTTAAATTAAATTTAGAGGTAGTCAAAATCGGTTTTTATGTCGAAATTTGGCCCCCAAAATTTTTCGGGATCACATTACTTCCTTATACTACGTACAAGGAAGTAAAAAGTTAGAAACGTTACGAAAAATTGATAAATTAATTATTTTTCATGGTCGCGAAGGCACCATTGGGCAGCGCAGGCCTTGGCCCAGCAGAGGGGCTGTTGCGCCAATGTTTGACTTTAGATTATTTTTTAATTCAAAGCCTTAGTTCTTCTTAATTATAACTTATAGCAAAATAAATTACCGAAAATATAGGTAAAGTGTATAATAATCCGTTATAATTTTTTAAACTGAAATAAAACAAAAACAAGAATAAAGCAAAACCCACCATCGCGACAGGGCGAGGGGCGGGAACTGAACTGAGAACGTCAGCTCAGGAACGAAAAGCGGAACGTCTGAACTGTACGAGACACACCAGGTTTATGCTATAAGTTAACTAGTACTGATCATATTACAAATCTACTCGAGATCTCAGAGAACGGAGTGTCAAAAGCAAAAAGAATTAGAAATATAAATATTATTCTTTAAAGAGTGACTAATTAAAGTATAAGGAATGAAAATATCCAAAAGGAAGGAATTATGTGTACTGACAGGTCATTTTTCTTTTCCCTTAAAATTTGTTAGATCAATTGCATCAATTCTGTTCAGAGCAGATTTATAACAATTTGGAATATTGTGATGAAAACTGATAGTTAATTTAACCAAAAGATTACTAAGAGCCTACTTATTTTTTTTTTTTTTAATATGTATCTCTCAGGTTGGACATTCGCTCGCTATCGCAACCGCCATATTGGAATGTTTCAGTGGGCGTTTCTTATGGTACCACCCAATGGGGAAACTGATTCTAACGACAATAGCGATAGGGAATGAAAAGTTTTTAATCCGGGAAAAAAACGAACTTGGAGGCAGAAACGGCGGCTTCGGTTCGGGTTTTTAGTAACCGTAAGCGCAATAAGGAAAATGAAGAGCTAGTGGAAAAACGTCTTTACGGGAGGGATGCGTTCTAATAACTCTCACGTAAGTGAAAATTTCGCGTTGTGAGATAGGGTACATATATACGACTTTTTGAAACACATATACAATTACAATTAGTTTAAGCACCTATAAACACCCCTCAAAAAGTTTCAACCCATTCCCCGCATACTGTAATGAAAAAATGAATTTTGGCGCTTCTTACTGTTGGCGAAAAAATGTGTTGCGGGCGAGGAGTTCGTTTTAGCTATAAAAGTAAGTTGTGTACTCGCGAAAAAATCGTGTAAATCAAATCGCATTGCAGCGCGAGTCCACTGTAATTGCAAGAATCCAGCAAAAGGCATTTTTCGATGAAAGTGCAGCTTGAAACAAATTTAATCTCGAACCAGTGATGGCGCCAGACTTTCCCCGACGGGAGGGCCATCTTTCGCGACAGGGGGGGGGGGGGGGGCAAACGATAAAATCCCAAAATTTTTGGTTCAGTTGCACAGCCTCTCAAAAAAGTATTCGAGTAAGAGATAAATTTCCTACTTTGGTTTCGTATATTAAACATTATTATGATGGGATGGTCATTAATTAGCTGTTCTTGGTTAACAGGAAAGCCCAGTGATTTTCATCAAAGTCGTAGTTAAAAAGGTCTTTACGAAGGCAATTGTCAGCAGATCGGGCAACCCTGCTTACTCTAGAAATGTGGATCTTGTTCGCTGGTTCCTTCGAATCCCGAGAAACATACTCCGAACTGCAGATAATCAATATTCAGTATATGAATATCGTATAATTCCAAGCAGAATACGATACAGTTAGCAGGAACCTCTACGGTCGGGTCAGACCCTTTGAATGGAATTTTTTATCTGGTTGCAAAATTTCCTTCGTTTTTCTAAACCAACAAATTCTCTGAAAAAATCCCCGACGACACTCCCCGACAGGGGGGGGCAGTGATCCCCGACGGGGGGTGCATGCCCCCCCCCCGATTCCCCCGCTGGCGCCACCCCTGTCTCGAACGCAAAATGACTTCCAACAGGATGGGGGTTTTTTTTCTGTGTATAATTATTTTAACTTTCACTGTCTAGATCGCATGCAAAAAACAAGATTCGGTTAAAAAGGAAAAACACATCCGCAGTGTCTTCTCCGAAATAAGTCGAGCGTGAAATGTAAAGCCATATGCACGCAAGAAGCCATATAGAAAGCGAGCCCCCCCCCTTCTCATTACTACTATAACGCAATTCTCTCCGAAATAAAAAGTATTTTTTTTTCCTTTTATAAACATATCTGTGTCAGTGATTCATTCGGAAAAATACGTACCTGGAATTGTTTATATATATATATATTAACCCTTTCAGATCCTGCGTCCACAATGGAGCATTCCCATGGGCCTGGCAACCAGACGCGCAACCCTGCTCTAAGTGACATCTTTGGGTAGTCGTATAGCTGTTAGCGCAAATTATAGGACCCGGGAGACACATAGCGATTTTTTGCAGAAAATTGTTAAGAAATCATTTACTTTGGCAGACAATATTACATTTTATCCAAGTCTGCCTTTCATATAAACTTAGGCTGAACTGTAACAACCAGGCAATTTCATTAATTAAAATTCAAATGTATCTGAATTCAGAAATCACAACTCAACTATTTTTTCTAGACAAACACAAAGAGAGAAAGGAGGGTATTATGGAATACCATTTACATTCTAAGTATAACTTTGCAGGTTTTCGAATAAAATCCCGAAAATCACCATGAGTACATACTGTAACTAATTGTAATGAAATGTCACTTGTAAACAAAAACAATGTTTATTTTGTAGTTACAGAAAAAATTATTTTTAAAAAAGGTTACAAATGGGGGTTAAAATACGAAATAGTCGGGTAATGTGGAATGCGTGGAAACCGTTCAAAAACTAATTATATTAGCTAAAACAGTTATTTTCAAGTATAAAACCATATTTTTAAGATTATGTTCAAGTCATTTCTGCCTGGAATCCATTTACAAACGGGTAGATAAAATCTTCTCTGCTCCGGTACAGCCATGGTGTGCCCAGAGAGAACAGCTGAAGCATTGAACCAAATTTCTCCTCTTTGATTTTCGGAGAATTTTTCGTTTCGAAGATATTTTCAGTCTTTTTTTTTTTTTTTTTTTTTTCCCCGGTTCTTTAGTTGATGCCATGAATTGCATTACAATAATACCTAAGTATTCCATAATACTAAACACGCCATATAGGAAAATTAACCTTTAAATTGATGGGCAAAACAATGTCAGCTAAAAAACAATCACGGTCAAGGCCGTAACCAGAAAAAAAATTCTGCGGGGGGGGGGGGCGAACCCCGTGATCTCCCGTGGCTGCGGCCTTGACCACGATACAACAAATTACGATTATTTTAGTGTACATAATGCGTAACATCTATGTTCAAATACGTGTATTAGTAGGTTAAGATGTTTGAAAACTTATTAGCAAAATCTCTTCAAAATCACAAAACACACTTATTCTGTAGAGAGTATATGTCCATGCGATAACAGCACCTAACCACCTAACACAGCCGATAAGTCGGTGTTTCATATTACCCGACAATTCCATAATACTCTCATCTCCTCTACAATATTGACAGGGCTGCAACCCTTGGAGGAACAAATTGAGGAGTATCTGTAGCAATTTTCAGGAGCATTTCCGCTCTTTTGCGGAGCAGTTTAATAACAAAAAAATAAAAAAAAACGAGTAAAAAATCGCTAAAACGCCCTAACTGCTCACATAAAGTTTTAGGGTTTATAATTACAATTTAAACAAAACTTGGGTCTATAATAATATTTTACAAATAATGAAACATTAATAAAAGTAGAAAACACTTTGCATATTATTAAGAGATTTAATTTTCCTCCAGATATAACACGAAATTCCCTTAAAGTCACTGGAATAACGGATTTTACAAATTTTCTTCCTTTAAAAACCAATGTCTGCTGCAGATATTAAAATTTAAAAGTACTTGTTTAGAGAACTGAGGCAGGAAATCCGGATCAAAACTTCGGAGTAACTTAGTAATAATAATAATTTCTTTCAAAACTTATATCTATTCTTGGTGTTTGCTTTCACTAGTGTTTTTCAAGCTGCTTAAGAAATGCTGGTATTCATTTTTATGAGTAAATAGCCACATTTTCGACATAAAAAAAAAAAAAAAAAAAAAAAAAAAAAATTCCCCCTCCGCTAGAGTTCTTTTGCTACAAGATTTTCCTTTTTCTCAACTTAATGGTATTGGTAGTGTAATGAGGGCTATCTGTCTAAGGAAGGAGGACTTAGTAAGAGGTTATAACGGGTATTCACGTTACATTTCGTGGATCGATGCAAACGAAATTCGGGTTCGTTTTGCCGCTCCTTCACAAAAATAGAATCTATTAAAACAACCCTTCATTGGCACTTAACCCTATATTTTAATTTGCTTCGTAAATTCTTTTAAGAAAAAAAGTGACTTTTTAAGAAAATTCGTATGAAAATTGACAAAAATAGATGTTGAAATTTAAAATAATAAATACTGAAATTCACAAAAATAAACAGTTTTCACAAAAATGCGACCTAGAAAAAATTCCTTAATCGATCCCTGCATCTGGAGAAAACCGCTCAGAATTTATGACCGTTAGATCGATGGCCGCGCAATAGGCCCGAGCAATGGACCTCCACACTTGAGCCATCTGCCATGTTCAGTATTTTTATCTACTCGGCCATGGAGGGGTCTCCCTTAGCTTAAATCCTGGGTTGAAGTACTATATCCGAATAGTACAATATTCAATGTTTCCATTGCACGTTCTAATTTGTTTCAAGTCAGAGTGGCGGTGGAATTTAAATTTTAAAATAATTTTTGAACTCGACCCCAAATGCCATTGGAAAAAACATGTGGATGGACAGAAAGAAAATTGCTATTTGGAATTTTTTCTTTCTTTCTTTGACTTAAAAACCCTTCCCACATCTTAATCGTACCTTCTGGCACATCCATCAGTGGTGTTCTTGCACATTCGAAATTCCATTTTAAAACCCACAAGAAACGCGTTCGCTCCATTTAAAGAGAGAAAGAAAGACGACTTCCACCTCCGCATCTCCGGAATAGATCAGATCGGACTCTTTAAATGTTTGTTTGCATTGAGGATTTTCTTATCGGACACAATGCATCTCAACACACAACAGACAGATTAATAACGAAAAATAAATAAATGCGAGGGGGAAAAAATCACCCCTGGCCATTAATCGGCGTCACGCACCGAGCAATCCCGTTTGTCCGGTCGGGCAGTTAAGGTCAGTACGCCGGCAAAACTCAACTCTTTGAACTGGTTTCGAGCCACTCGCAAGATGCACGAGGAAGCTTTCAATAAAAGCTAAGTGGAAAGCGAGCAAAGGCAGGAAAACCTGCTCGTAGGCGTCGGGCCGCATTGTAGAGACCCGCGGGATTATAATTTTTCATAAAGTAATAATTCCGTTGTTTTTTTTAACCTGTGCATCAGTAAAATAATAATAAAAATATTCTTTTAAGACAGTTAAAATAATTTAATTTAAAGTAACACACTGCATACTATAAGAAAACAGATCATTATTTTTAATGCTAAGGTTTCATTTATTTTTCACAAAATTGTCGTTAATCCTTTCAGACACTGCGTTCACACTCGAGGACAAATTCTGAAAGTATACTGTATGTAATTGTAAGTAAATGCTAGAACTTTTAAGTTGAAAACGGTTGTGTACATTTTGGCAAACTCACTAATCGGGATTTATTTTATTTACTGATTTTTATTATTGCAAATTTAATATCTTATTATTATTTTTTTAAAATCTGCACTATTAAAGATATTATTCAATCAGGTGTGAAATGCAGATACTAATCAAATCAACTGTTGAAGTTGTGTTTCAAGAGCGACGTGAAACCACCTCATTTCAGTAATTTTAATGCTGGTCAAAAAAAAAAAAAAAAAAAAAAAAAAAAAAGGTTAAGTGATTCCAAAACTGAAGTGCAGCCATCGCCACCGATCGATTTAACTACCAACAAAGCAGTCGATCGAATATCCCATCTGGCGCCACAGAGCTAAAGAAGTTTTCTGACACAGCTCGCTGGCTGCACTTTTTCAGCGTTGGGCAGTCTATCCAGTTTTTCTTCTACATCGATGTAAAAATACTTGCGCTTCAAAGGATTAAGTAAATTTTACACACCGGTAATTCTCTCTTACTCACAACTACTCGGTGATACACTACAATTTTTTACAGGACTAGGGGCCAAGGACCCCAGACTCGCTCGCTTTTCGTATGAGGCATTCGGCCCCTAATAAGGCTTATTAGTAAAAAAGACATAATTTCAACAGACAAAACCCGAAGATTGGATCAGATAGAATGTTACTGAGCTACACATTGCTTGGTTCTTACATGTTCATTGGTACATAAAAATTTAAACTTCACACTACAGTAGACCCCCTCCAGCTCATAACACGGAAGATATTTTGTTAAGGGAATCCGTGTTGTATGGGTCCTGAGCTATACTCCACCTGGAGTGCGGACTCCGCTTATAATCGCTAGAAAAATTATTTGCACTCCTCAGAAACACAATGATATTTAATGTTGCCATTCAAAAGTTATATTAATTAGGAGCTAAAGCGTAATAAAATCAGAACATCTGTTTCAGCTGTATTTTTAATAAGGCTTATTCGTAATAATGTTTTAATAATGTAAAACCTATTGGACACCTTGCGAATTTGCCACCCATGGCGATTTTTCATTATTTGGCGACTTGCGTACCTGTTAAGTTAATAAAAGCTACGGAACAGATAGAATAGCCTGCCACCAATGGCGACGTTTCATTATTTGGCGACTTACACATGCTCACAACCTTTAATTACTGTTCATTTAAGGTTACCGGAAAACCGTTATCCATATTTTCATTTACATAATCGTTTGCAGATTGGCGCACTTAGCACCACGAATTATTCCATCTCGTCGCATTAGCAAATATCCAAAGTGTACTATAACTGCTATAATGGCATAGTTAACACCGCCAAATATTTCTACTGGTAGCAAATAGCCACATGCAAAAACCCTTAACTGGTTAAAAATTTGTGACGCAGCATTTTACTTTATAGCTCTATGAATTTTAAATATTGGGTCTTAAAAATAATGATATCTAATTTTGATTGACGCCCTGCTGGGAATTTTAAAGATTTGTTTTAAAATTCCATTACAGTTATTTTCGATTTATTTTCTAAAGAAGATTTACTCATTTAAGCAATGCTTTTAATTATGAAATACACTGTCAAATATATCACACTTTCACTGAGTCTATATAATGTATTCAAATGAATTTATTTCAATAATTTAATTTATCTTTTGCGTCACGCTATCCAAAAGGGCAAGCAAAATTTTCATATACATTGCACTTAGTTTGGTTACTATGACACTAACTAAATATTTACGTAAATTTTACTTGCCCTTTTGGATAGCGTGACGCAAAAGATAAATTATTGAAATAAATTCATTTGAATACATTATATAGACTCAGTGAAAGTGTGATATATTTGACAGTGTATTTCATAATTAAAAGCATTGCTTAAATGCGTAAAACTTCTTTAGAAAATAAAACGAAAGTAACTGTAATGGAATTTAAAAACAAATCTTTAAAATTCTCAGCAGGGCGTCACTCAAAATTTGATATCATTATTTTTAAGACCCATATTTAAAATTCATAGAGCTATAAAGTAAAATGCTGCGTCACAAATTTTTAACCAGTTAAAGGATTTTGCATGTGGATATCATTACTTTTTAAGGGTATGGTCAGAAGATAATAAATTAGTTTCAAGGGCGAATTTCGGAAGTTTGCTTGACACTAAGTTATGTAAATAAATATACAAACCTGTTTTCATGCAGTATCAGAGTATTTGATTAAAAAAGTCACAGCAAGTTCTTTTGTAACATGTAACAGAAAATTGACATATTTTCGTTAGATTTTATAATAAGAGACATAATACTGATTATAATCAATATTTTTTTGAGTAATTTTCTATTTATAATTTGGGTCGAGTACAGATTAGTATCCCTGCCACCATCTTTGATTTTATTTCATAAATTTGCATTCAGTTTAATGCTAAACGTAAGTTAACTTTTTTACTGTAATTATATAACTATTGGACCCCATCAGTGGCCGAGCGCATAGCGCTCTAAACTGGGAGACGGAAGGTGCCTGGTTCGAAACCAGGTTGCGTCCGCCGACCTAATCGTTCGGAGTTTCCCGTGGTTTCCTCCAAAACAGCGTAAATACGGGTTAGGACCCCTTAGAAAGACTCCCACGGAGGGCACCCCACGTCTCGGCTTAGAGCCTACGTGTAGCTATAATCGGCTGTAATTCTAGAATAACAACAACAATATATAACTATTGGATCTATTGTTTTAATGCATTGTGATTCATTAATTTGCATTCAGTTTAACGATAACCGTAAGTTAAGTTTCGTTAAAATTATTAATTTAATAATCTCGTTCTTAATTAATGATAATCTAGTTACTCATTCTATTATTTTAATGCAATGTAATCTATTAATGCAATGTTTGCTTTCAGTTTAAAGCTATCTCTAAGTTAAATTTTTAACTATATTATGATACACTAAGTTTTTAACTAAGTTAATGATACATCTCAAAATTGTTGATTAAATTAATTAATGACTATAATCATTAATAAAATAGAAAATTACTCAAAAAATTATTGTTTATAATTGGTTTTATGTCGCTTTTTAGAAAACTAACTTCATACTATGTTTGTTTGTTTTTTATCAGTTGATAATTTCATTTTTTTAGAGAACGTTTAGATGAACTACCAGTTTAAGAATAAGGGTCTTGCGCGGTTGACTTTCTTAGTGCTTCTGAAGCGTATTTACGTTACATCGTGAGAAAAACCGTCCAAAACTCCGAATTTTTAGATTATCAGCCATCCGGTAGACCAGAACCCTGGACATTTATACTTCAGTTATCTACCATCTTCAGTATCTTATCAACTCGGCTCGGGTGGGCACAACATCTTGTTTTAGATGCCATCTCCGGCCTTCAAATGTCTAATACAAAATATAGTGCATGTATAAATTTAGATTAATTAATCAAATTTCTATCTGAAAAGTATTGAACAAAATTTTAAATCTGGTATTTAAAGGAATACAAAATAAAAGTGAGAAAAACCTAAGATTTGGAAAAAATATTGGTTTTAAAATTATAATTCAATAATTTCAATAAATTTTATATATACATGAAGAGTAAAAGAATTATTATTAAAACTAGTTAGTATGTAAAACTACTATTTATTTTCCTTTGAATACTAAATAATTATTATTAATTAATTATGTGAGCTTTCTGAAGAGAAAAAAAAATTCATTGAAATATTAATTACATATTGAATTTTCCAAATAGAATTAATAATATTAGAAAAATAAAGACTTAATTTAATTAGAAATAGCTATCAAAATACTAGGGAAACGAAATACTTAAAGAAAAAGTTAGGAAGGAGTTTTACCAAAAAATACTTAAATTAATTATTTTTTTAATTCAAAGTCTTAACTATTTTTAATTATTAATTATAGCAAAATAAATTACAGAAAAAATAAGTAAAGTATATAATAATCTGTTATTATTTTTTAAAATGAAATAAAACAAAAACGACAGTAACACAAAGCTCATCTCGCAAAAGTGCTACATCGGGTACAGAACCTAAGTTTTCTGGTCAGAACGCGGAAGCGCATCGCACCAGCTGTCAACGACCAAACTGGTTTAGGATATAAGGTAACTTGTACAAATCTTGTCACGGATCTACAGCACTGTATTCCTACTCCCTGCCTTGTTTACCGCCTTTGAAACAAGATCATTTTCCGTATTTCCTTACGCGGGTTAAATAGTTCCCTCTTTGAACTGGATTAAATTAAAAAAAAAAAAAAAAACGAGTTTTCCTAGCTTAACCGGCGACGTCACTCATCGAATTTGGCACCGATTAAAATCATATATTAATTGTAAAAAATTCGTTAGAGCGGATTCCGAGATCCAGAAGAGAACTTTTGAAAATAGAAAAGTTAGCTGTAATATATAAGTGCCGCGAAGTTTTACGGTTGGTTGGTTGGGCTGGCTGCGTCACTCGTAGAAACTGCCGTTCTACATGATCCAGCTGGACCGAACCGGCTTTAAAATAATCTGCATTTTAATTATTTTTCATTTTCAAGATATTAGTTATTCTGTTTTGGAAAAAAAGAATAATCGCTAATTCTAAACTCCTGTTGTCTAAGCGAACATACTATTTGAAAATTATCAACTTTGTGTACCACATTTTGTACTTATTTCATATAGTTTTTATTTCTGCGTAAAATGGGCGTAATTCTAACTCATGTTTGTAAATTTCACGCGATTCTAGATACTTGGAAACGCTGCAAAGGAATGATGCAAAGGAATTTGTTGCAAATGAATGAATGATTTTATGCCAAATCTGGCAACCATTATGTTTATTTTTTCAGTTTTTTATTAATATCTTCTAAAATAATTCGACTTTCGAAATTTAAGTCAGCTTAGCAGGTTCCTCGGAATTTTTCGAATCTGTGGACACCTTAGTCGAAACTCAAATCCCCACGGTTTAGGAGGAGATAGGAAAACAAGCTTTGACAGCGCCAGCGACAGCGGCCTTTACTTTTTTTTAGAATAGAGAGAAATCAAACTGCAAATTTCAGTTTACAGAGGTTAATACAGGCATTTTTTCCGAGGTCCCATTTTTGTGAATTTTACTATCGATTTCTGCGAATTTCAACATCCGTTCTTGCGAATTTTCATATAGCTACATATAATTTAAATCACTTTTGTTAAAGTAATATTCAAAAATTAAAATACAGAGTAAAATATCAAAGACGGGTCATTTTAATCAATAATGTTTTTGCGAAAGGGCCCTTTTAATCGATTGTATTTTTGTGAAGGAGCCGAAAAATAAACCAAATTTTTATCTGCATTGATCTCTGGTTTATAAGGCTTATATTTTCAAACCCAGGGCGATGCTTAGTCTTAAAAACTAACACAACTTACCTAGGATACACGATTCTTCAAAAAAGTCAAATTGAGATGAGATTTCTGAGTTTCCCATTTAAATTTTCTCCCAAATTAAGAGGTCCCAAAGGTAACTAAAAGCCAATGCAGTACCAAGGGGTAGAGGTGATTTTTGTTTATTCTTCATATGAACTTTCAGATTACAATTTCTGTATTTCATTTTATCAATGACAAAACAGAGTGCATGAAAGATGAAAAACTAGAGCTTCTTATTTGCCTTATCTTAAAATCCCTTCAACAGCTCTTTCTTTTATATTTGTTAATAATTGCATTTTTGCACTAGGCTTCTAAGAGTGCTATGATCAGAAGCTGTGTCATTCTTAATGTCGATATTTCAATTTAAAAATCAAGTTTTTGCATTCAATCTTTATGCAAATCACTACGTAACTATTTGCATCATAAGTAAGGGGTGTCTTAAAATGTTCCATTTTAATTTATCAAAAAATGTAAACTGAAAAAAATGTTTTTTTGATCTAACAAAATTTTGGTCGACTGTATTTCAAATACAGTAAAACTCGCTTAAGACGCTTTCCCGCTTAAAACGCTTTTTTCCTTCAGTCCCTGGACATTTCCTATACTAATCAATGCAAAATCCACTGATAAGACGCTTTTGTTCTGCTTTGTGTCGTCGGTTAAGACACTGTTCTCGTATTTCTGATGAAGTTTTTTTTTAACCCTTTTTGAAAGGTATTGAAGTCCCCTCGAGGTGCGATTCGAAAAAGTAAGTCTCCCCGATGTTTTCAAAATGTTCGTACATTCCCATGTGATTACCTTTCCCGAAGACGAGCCTGTATGAGAAGTGAACTTTTCACAAACTTTATTCAACATTTGGACACATTTTTTGGTAAGCAAGAAAGAAAAATCATCCTCGCCATTGACAACTGCCCGGCGCACCCGAAAGACATTCCTGTCACCAACATAAAACTTGTCTTTTTGCCACCAAATGCAACATCTAAGTTGCAACCTGTAGACCAAAGCATTATTAAAATTGTAAAACAAAAATTAGTACAGCGATACTTGAGAGATATGAAGTTTGGCAATTCAACTAAAGTCAATGTTTTCGATTCCATAAATTACACCAGTGCAGCCTGTGACGAAATTAAACTAGATGTAATAAAAAACTGTTTTCGGAAAGCTGCGTTTGATGTGTGGAACAATTCAATGCAGGCTGTCACTTTACTTCCAGAAGATGAGGACTTTCAATCATTGGAGAATTTCCCTGATTATACAACGGTGGACGATCACTTTGTGACCTGCAGCATTCGGACTTTGGAAGAAATAATTGCAGATGACACGATTGAAGGAATACAAGAGGAGGACGAAGAAACGGAACCGACAGCTATACCTACCATGACTACTGGCTAGTATTATGTAAGTGGGCTGCGGAAAGTACTGTCCTCTTTGGAACATGCGGAAGAATTGTTGATCTACGTCAACAAAATTGATAATTTTTTTGCTGCAAAACATACGCAGAATCTTTAACAAACAAAAATAGATGCTTTTTTCCCCAGCACATCAGAAATGTGAAGTTCGGTGCGTATTATATTTCTCATTTGTACAATATTATCTATGCAGTATAATAAGTATCTTATGTAATTTCTAAATGAAGAGCAATACATACATACTTTTTCTAAGCACTTAGATTTTGTTCTTTCCCAATTCACCATAAGACGCTTTCCCGCTTAAGACGCTTTCCCTTTTAAAACGCTCTTTCAAGTTGATCCGTTGAAGAGCGTCTTAAGCGAGTTTTACTGTATTTATTTAGCCCTTTAACATACAGTGTTTTCGCTGTGAGAATATAAAACTGACATTTTGACTGTTAGTCGCAAAAATACTCAAGAATCAGTCAAAATTGATTTTAATAACCTATTTAACCCTTTAACGAGCAGCGGACGTGCCGTGAAACCAACGCTTTCAACTGCTACTCACAAAAAATATGGTTGAATGGTCCCAAAGCTGAAAAAGTACACCCGTTGCCGTTTCTCGAGTTAACTACCAGCAAAATGGCGATCGATCGAATCGCCTACTGCCTGTGTCAAAAAAGGACTTTAGATCAGTAGCACGCGATGGGTGATTAAATCGACCGCCATTTTGCTGGTAGTTAACCCGAGAGATGAGAACGGGTGTACTTTTTCAGCGATAGACATTTTATAAAGTTGTTTTTCTACATAGATGTGAAAATGGTTGCACGTTAATGGGTTAAAGGTGACAGTTTTATGAGAATCTTACTTTTTAGCACATCATTTCCAGAAAAAATTATCATTTATTTGTAAAATTGGCGCAAGAATGATTTTTATCAGTACTGGTAGCATCTGCTGAAAACTGGAAAATGTGATGAAAATGCATTTAAGAAGAACAATCTTACAATATTACCTTTGAGAGTAGCCTACCGATTAAATTTAAGGCTTTGAAATTACTCTCAAAGAAAAGGGTTTTACCACCCAACTACGCCACCATTCCGGCAATGAGTTGGGTAGAACTAAACATTTTTTTAAACAGTTATTTTGCTTTCTTTACAATTACAATAACAGAAAGAAGGAAACAAAATGTTGGTACGGAGCGAAATAGAAAAAATTACATAGTTTTTTTTTTTTTTTAATCAAAAATATGAATCAATTTTGAGGTAGGAAAAAGATATAAAGATAAAAACACACTTTTTTAAACGTGTAGATTAAAATAAATTAGATATAATAATAAATTTTGAAGTAGAGAAACAACAAATCCCCCCTTTTTTACGTTCAGATTAAATTTTGAAGATATTGAATTTATACAGTACGAAACTGAATCTTATATTTCGAAGAGTATTATAAACTTGTAGAGAAAAAAAATGTTTAGTCGGAATCGGTCGCAAACGGAATGTGTTAATCTGATTGAAATTGGGGGAATATATTATTTAGCTTGGTTATTTCCTATTTCTAATATACCCATAATTATCTTATTGAGTATATGATAACTTTTATATTTTGACCATATATCGTCATTTTACGAGAGGGACCTCTTAATATGATATTTCTTAGTTAATAGGCATGTTATAAAGCAATGAACTGAATCTCCAAAATTATTGCAGATACAGTTAGGCGTTCGTGATTTAAATTTAAAAAGATATGAAAAGGGGCCCACGATTTGTAAAAAATTATCCAGAGATGTCTATGTTCGAGAAATAAATCTGGAGATACTGTTTTAAAGTAATTGTATGTAAATCTTCCTTTTTTTTTTATTGATTCCTCCTGGATTGCCAAACACTACTTTTATTTAATTTCAATGTATTTTTCAAACTTGAAAGCGGATGAAGATGAACTGCCTCTATTGGCAAAAAGTTCGAAATTTAACAGTTAATTGGATCACTATTATTAAGTGCTGCTTGCTTGGCCGCTGGCCAGTCTGTCTGCTAGTTCATTACCTATAATATTTGCAAGCACCCTGATCCATTTGAAGTAGATGGTTTTATTAGGTTATTTAGTTTATCTAGTATTTCATGAGATATTATATTGGTTATTTTGTAATATTGAAATGCTAGATTGACTATCTGATACTATCAAAGCTAAGTCATTTACTGAATTTTTAAACCATTTTATTGCATACTAAATAGGCAGGAGTTCTGCTTGAAATATAGAGTTTGTACTTTACATACGTATTTAAATTCCTTTTATAAAATCATGTTTTAATAAAACACATAACTCTGCACCACAGCCATATAGAAGAACAACTGGATAAACTGTTTTTCAAGCTTTCCAGCACAGCCATTTCCCAATGCCAAAAAAAGTGCAGTGGTTGCCACGGCTCGGTTTAACTACCTGCCACATGGAGGTCTATCAGATAGCCCATCGTGCACCACACAGCTAAAGAACATTATTGATACAGTTGGCTGTGTGGCACCGCACAGCCTTTTAAAAAACATTACTAAAGTATTTACACTTTGTAGCAACTTAAACCAACTCTCAGACAAAAGCTGATTTCGGCAAAATCTTGGATGCCGCCCTCGTCAGTAGAGATGAGTTCAGGCTCAATTTCTAAAGCCCGGGGATTTTTAATTCAAGCCTGGCTGATATTATTTAAGTCGGAGCCTGAGCCCAAAATTTCAGCTAATTAGATAAATAAAAGTCAGTTACTCCATTGACAGAATGTCCTAAATTTTGTCATTTGCACACATTGAAGACAAATATAGTAACAGCAAACTTTTATTGCACTTTCTAATTCTTATTACATTCAAGTTTATTAAATAATAATAAATAGTTATTTCTCCCATGAATCACTTTCTAAAATCTGTTTACAAGGAGTAGATTCAATAAAGGAGAAATTTCTCATGAACCTGAGCCTGCCCATAACTGCAAATTACACAGCCCGAGCCTGTGTCATCTCTAGTCCCTAGTACCCAGAGAACATTTCATAGATGCTGTCAATGGGCAGTGCTAGTACGCAGAGAATGATTCATGGATGCCACCAACAGGCAGCAGGAATATCTATATAGAAACATTTTGTGGATGTTGCCAATGGGCGGCAGTAGTACCAAAATGTTTAATGCAGCGTTTCTCAACCTGTGGGGCGCGACCCCGAAAGGGGGCGCAGAGCGTTCGCAGGGGGGGGGATGCAAGAAAAACCAAAGAGCAAGTAGTGATACATGTTTTTAAACTTTACTGATAACATTATTTTGTAGAAAATTCGACTAAATGTTTATTGTCAATGATTAGAAAACTTACTGTATGCTGAAAAATGTGAGGGGGGCGCTACCATAAGCTAGCCTGTGTTGGGGAGGGGGGGGGCGATGTTAAAAGGTTCAGAACCACTGGGTTATGCGAATTTTTAAATTGGATGTTTTGGACTTAAATTTGGGCTAAAATGTGCTTTAGCCCACCACTTGGAAACTATCATTTTTTTTCGAGAGGGGAGGGGGGAACAAAATAAATGTTACTGCAAATATTGTAAATTCAATATTTTAAACTGGTGGAAAGATCCAAAATACTTACAATTTCGCACATGTACAGTGATCGATTTAATACCTCTCAAAGTGCATTTCAAGCTTTAAAATTTTAGAATGCACCTTAAGAATTTTGGAATGCATGTTTTTGTGTATTGCTTCTCCATATAAAATTCTGTTTTATGACCGATGATCACGACATTTTCCCATGAAAATTATTATTACTTTTATATACATAAAAATGATTGATGAAAATGGCTTTTTCACATAATTATCATCAATGAAGTTGGATGTTTTTTATCGTATGTTTGTTTCCATTCTCATGAGCCAAGCAAATTAAACAACCATTATTCCAGACTTTACAAAAGCAATAACACATGCATAGTTACTATTATTCTCAATGTTTTTAAATAATTTGCACACTTGCAAGTTTTCTTTCTAAACGATTACTCTTTACATATTCATAATTATTACAGATATTTACAAATACATAAAATGGATGATTCGGAAAATATTTTAATAAAACAAAATTTTGTAAATCTGGAAATTTCATATTTTTGGAAAGTGGCCTGAAAATGGAGCAGATCATTGAATTTTGTTAATACAGCACTTGAAATATTTAATGCTATTGCCAAAATTAAGCACAATCATTTGGTTATTTAAAAAAAGGGGGGAAGGAGAGCAACTGTAATCTCATTAATTCAAATTGTTAGCGAGATATATTATACTAAAGAATCCATTTATATCCCTTTTGAATTTTAAAAACTCTCAACATTTTACTGAATGAAGAAAAGAAATGGAAAGGAAAAAGCTAATTCTCTAGACAAATGTGTCTTCAGAAAACAAATTAGGTCATAAGCTAACATTTGATTATTCTTAATAGAACAAACTGTCATCAATATAAGCTTATTTGAAGCTTTCAAAAATTTAAATCTTTTTAAATATAATACCAGAAGTTACTTTTGAAATTAAATTGTTCAAATCTATATTGTTTGTAACAAGCTATCACTTATTTTAATCTGATTTATTTCGTACATTAAAAATTATTTATCATAAAATATGAATTAAATTATATATAATTATGGCTTTTCATATTTCTGTCGAGTTGTGCATTTTTCAAAAATTAATTATTTACTAATCCAACATAGGAAATTTCATACACTCGAATACCTTTTTGAGAAAGTGTATATGATAGTCTGCTGTTTTTAGTTTAGCAAAAGGCCGGCAGTAGCATATTTTTGAAGGGCCTCCTTACTATAGGTCAAAATTAAAATTTTCAAAAGGAAGCAAATGGCTACCAAGAGCAATGGGAAATGGTAGCCATGCTTCAAAAAATGATAGTCATTTGCTAATATTGTAAAATTACTGTACTAAAACTGATAAATTCATGCTCAATACTTACATTTACATACATATCCTAATAGCTCAGCAACTAATGTATATGAATTGAAGAACTTAAGAGAAGAGATATTTAGAAATACCAAAAAAACTTTAATATACTAGACAAGTTGGAGTGTTTAGGCTGATTATTTTACCAACTATGCGAAAAATTCCAGAGCTGGGGGTCGAACCCAGGACTACCGCTTAACATGCGGGTGCTCTACCACTGAGCTACTCTGGGACGATTCCCAGATGAAATTTCTCGCTTTAGAACCGTTGGCATTTATCATCTTCCTCTGCAAACCACAGATGGAACAGATGAAACAATAATTCGCGACAACTCCATTACGCTGCGGAATATATACATATTTTTAGAAAGTGATTGTATCAACCTTTCAAGTTAAAGTGGAGTTTAGAAAGTGATTGTTTCAACCTTTCAAGTATCAAATTGAAAAGTTGATACAATCACTTTCTAAAAATATGTATAAATTCTGCGGCGTAATGGAGTTGTCACGAATTATTGTTTCATCTGTTCTATCTGTGGTTTGCAGAGGAAGATGATAAATGCCAACGGTTCTAAAGCGAGAAATTTCATCTGGGAATCGTCCCAGAGTAGCTCAGTGGTAGAGCATCCGCACGTTAAGCGGTACTCCTGGGTTCGACCCCCAGCTCTGGAATTTTTTGCATAGTTGGTAAAATAATCAGCCTACTCCAACTTGTCTAATATACTTGAAAGGTTGATACAATCACTTTCTAAAAATATGTATAAAACTTTAATATTTGAAAAAAAATGAAAACATTACAGTCAACAATTTGCCGCCTGGAACGTCCAGAGTCTGTTGAGCTCTTTCACCACAAATTAGCTGCACCATTAAAATTTTGATGACAAATGCCATCTCCATTAGAGAAAATCGGTCTAAAAGTCGTTCGGCCAGAATGTTGCTTGGATTTTAAGCTAGTGTGATAACCCTAAAAACTCCAAATAATCAAAGCGAGTCGAGTCAAGAGTGCTTTGGGCGACACTTGCCAGCATAATGTCCCTTCGCTCATTGTTCTCTAAGACTACAGAGTCCTAGATCAGACCCATGGCTGAGCTGTGTCCAGCTCCAAAATTTCCAGCCATTTCACACAAAAATTGGTTTGACATCTCAAAACTTGATGCAGATGGATTGAGACTACTTGCCAATGTGATTGGATTAGAGTGTTTCGGCCCGAACGGGTCTCGGTCTGCTTGAAACGGGTCGCCTGTGATCGCGATGGTGCACCATGCACGTGGTAAAGATAGTATGTTCATGAAGTTACAAAGATTTAATTGGGATTATGAGATATAGCCCTATGTTCAATTTTTGAGAATATATTGAAAGTTTTTGGAAGCCAAAATGGCGATCGCCAAAAAAAATAATGGTTGCCAAAAAGTTTTAAATGGACGCATTTGGCAACTGGTGACCGCTAAATTAGAGGTATAATCCCTACAGAGATGTTTTTTGGGGTGTGGTCTTGGGACTATATTCCGTATCTGGTGCTGTTTACATATTGATGATTGCTTACGTTGAGTGTTTCATTTGGTGATCGTTCTGGTGCCGTCATGGGCAATGCACAGCGGGAGTGAAGTACCCTGCCAGTGGTAGTTTTGACTGGCAACCATAAAGAAACGTGCATCGACTCGTCAGTTTGGGAATTTGAAAATTGTTTCATGTCATGGATGGAAGAGAACGAAATATGTTATGTTATTGTATGAAAAGAATGTGTGTGTGTTTGTTAGAAATGTAGTGTCAGTATGAAACTAAATAAAAGAAAGCATGCTGGATTTACGTTACAAGCCGGTGGGTATTAGGACATTTCTAAGACGTTAATTAAAAAAAATAAAGGTAAGTGCTTTTTTTAAATGAATCTTTGCAATGTTTAAGGTTTTTAATGTGAATTTAAAATTGATATTATATGTTTCTATGTTGTCGTAAGTACTATTTATGTGCTATTCTAATCATACTGACTTTATATGAGGTGTACAACTAGGTTGTTTAATCCACTGATGTTTTTTTGAGTTGAAAACGGGCCAGTGTTTGCCCAGTTTACATTAGTTGTACAACTAAGTTGCTTAATCCACTGTAATTTTTTTGTTAAAAATGGTCCACTGTTTGCTCATTTTAAATTGCCTGTTACTGAATTTGCAGACTTTTTTTGGTTAAATATGGACAGTGTATTTTGTTTTAATGTTTTTGTTAGTAGAATGTATGTGCAATTTTAATGTGTTAAAATACTTTGCTAATCATGCAAGATGGTCAGCAACAATCGCTGGGGCTTGGCAACTGCCAAGCTCCAGTGACTGACGCCATGTTTACATGGGGTGCGCACTGCCTTGTATGATTTTACTTGGTCTTGAAAAGGACTAGCAGTGTTATATTTTCGAAGGGGACAAAATATTTGGTTTATATTACTACAGCAACGGCTGAACCAAACCTGATGTTTCTTTGGATCTCCCTAGGGGCAAGTGGTGGTATATTTTGGAGGAGTCCCCTAACGATGGCAGGAGAGAGTGATTTTTTTTTTTTTTTTTTTTGTCTTGCAAAGGGCCAGTGATGGCATATTTTAAAGGGTCTCCTGTTTATTTTTACTTCCAATAGCTGTTCTATTTTATTAAATATTTGGTTTTCCTAAATCACCATTTTCTTTGTACGTTTCAAAATCTGCAGAGCATCTTTCGAAAATAATTGTAAAAATCAAGCATGCTTCCTCCATGGCTGAATCCCAGAGACGTTAAACAGAAACCCGCCAACTCTCCAGTTTGTTGAGAATAACCAAGCGGTGTGCTAAAGCACATTTTCACCGAAATTTGTTTTTCTTTTTTCAGATGAAAATATATATGCAATTTTAAAGGCATCAATACTACCGTATTCAAAAATTTAAATATACATTAGAAAATGAGCCAAATATCTTGTGGGCTGACTACATTTATCAATAAAATCAGCAATGGCCTTATAGCGCAGTCTCTCCAAATTTTTATCTTAACTGAATCAATTTGAAGGGAAACTTAATATCATGATTATATAGCTAAACTTTTAGGAAATTTATCAAATTAACATTTTGAAACACCTCATTAACGTTACTCAACTATAATTCGAATGCCGAAGAGAAGATAAGTAATCAAAAACAAAACTAATTCTCTCCAAAATATACTTTTAAAGTTTTACAGCACTAGAAACTGGGTCGAAATTAGTTTATGAATGCAATAGTAAGAAATTCTCATTTCATGAAGTGTACAACGTAAGGGAGAAATAAAGCAAAAATCACTTACAGATACTTCAACACTCAAAATCGATCCATCTAGCAGAACTACTTTGCACGGAATCACATGTTTATTATATCGAAAAGTGTCCTCTAAATCTTGTCTTTTAAATCCTTGTGAACTTTTTCCAAATCTTTTACTGAAAAAGCGGAACATTTTAAACTATATAAATAATTTTTCAGATTTTTTATTAAAACCGAATTGAATGGACGCGGGAGAAAGTAACATACTCAAGCTTGCCCAGAGAGCTTTAGCTTTCTGCTACTTTCAAACAAACAACACTGCTGCAAACCCCAGATACCCATAAACATTGGCCGCATTCGTAAACGACAAACGAGTTTCTATCTAAGGTGTTCGTAAAGGAAACTGAGCGATTTCAGTGTAAAAACAACTAGAGCGTTCGTATAGAGCATTTCGACGTGACGTATCTCTGACGTCAGCTGAGTGACAGCTTCGCGCATCGTTCTGCGCTTGCTATTTCTTTACCTAAATGTATTATTTAGCAATCTCAGTAATCCGTATAAACTGCGTGTAATCTGAGGAGGTTCATTCGGTTTTCGGATTACGAACGCAGCCCCACTGTGAAGATTGTAAACAAACTGCAGAATACGCTGTCGAAGTGTGACGTCACAGCCGGGTTTTGGGCATCAAAACATTGTGTTCCCATGTTAATTTCCCATAGGGTTTTATAAATTGCTTCATATCTTCAATATTACACAAAAATAAGACATTTCACTCCATTTTTCAACTACAGTGCAGTAAGTTTTATCTCTTGTATGAATATCAAGTAAATTGAATGACTATAAATATGATTAATTCGTCGATAATAGTTGAAATCGTCTAAGCCTAACGATCTGAGAATGTAAATAAACATTGTACATCCGTAATGTCGGCATGTATTAGTTCTAAACTAGTGTTGTATTTTTGGTGTTTTTCAATGTGATAATGAATAATTAGTTGATCACAAATAATAACTAAATGTGTATGAGTTTTGTTTTATAATTTTTTTATGAATTGATCGAGTATTTTTGAAATGTTTTACAATGTATCATTTTGCATGATTACTACTTACAACCCTGTTTAATTTGTATTGAATATGACTATTGCTTATTATAAGTGAAGAAATTGTTGGATATGTGATGAACTAAATAAATTGTTCCCCTATTTATATATTTATTTCTTAATTATAGGAATGAATCAGTGCTTACATGAATTTCTGCTGCATAATTTGAAGAGCAATTATCTAACAGACCCATTGGAAAAGGCATGAATTAATTTTAATAATTCAGTCTTTTTTGATAGATCTGTTGGACACTAAACTGCACTCTCCACTTACTTAAATGAATAATCGTCTAGAATGTAAGTATTTCGCATTAAAAAAAAAAATTCTATATTGTTTTAATTTTGTTGTGTTTATTTAAAACAAAACAGTTATATTAGTTTGATTAAATTATTTTAATTGTTCCCAGTAGTTGAAATAAGAAATTGCTTTTGATGTGAATGAGCAGATGTACAAACATATACATCTATGTATACTATTAAATATATATATTGCACTTTTTAAGTGTGTATAGCTTGTTAGTATGCAAATAGCACTTACGACAACATAAAAACATCAAATATCAATTTAAAATTAACATTAAAAACCTCAAAAATTGCAAAGATTCATTAAAAAAAGCACTTACCTTTTTTTTTTTTTAAATTAATCGCTCAGAAATGTCCCTAACACCCACCGACTTATAACGTAACACCAGCATGCTTTCTTTTATTTACTTTTAAATTGACACTGCATTTCTAACAAACACACGACACACCGTGCTGATAAACGTGAAAAAACCAGATATTTAATTTTTGTAAGTTATTAATGATGTGTGAAACATGCTTGCAATTATTGTTCTGGTGTCATTTATTTTTAAAAAAAAGGAAAATCTGAAGCCTTTCAGATTTTAAATACGCACCCAAGTGCTATATATTAAAGGGCAATCATAATTTATGTGTCGTCCCTATTTTTCGTCCTTATTCCATTAGGTTGGAAAGTGTATCATTACTCATGAGTGAGCAGTATTTTTCTTCCTTTTTTATAAAACCCATCTTTGGAATCGAAATCTATCTTAAAATCGCCTGTTAAAACTATTTTACAATCTTCGCCAAGTATATTACATCTATACTTCACCGTTTTAAATATTGTTTCAAATGTGCATCATAATCCATGAGTGTGCTGTGTTTATCTTCTTGGGTTGATTCCTACCTTAACGCCTCAACTCTCGCCAAGGTGGCGATCATTAAACATATACAGTAACCATGAAGATTTTGTGTATTTATGTGGCAATCGTAATTTAGAAATAAAATGGCGATTTGGAACAACCTGTAAGTATAGCATTCCGTTACATTTTTAATTATTTTGGGTTGCCAATTAAATGTAGTTTTAATAATTAAGTGTCTTCAAATTCCTTAACTAGTGTGTTTATCACTAATTTGTTCACTTTAGTTTTCATGTAGTTGTTTAGGGAGCGTTGAAACTTGTGCATAACTCCTAGCAGGGGCGTAGCCAGGGGGGGGGGGATATTGGGATATATCCCCCCCCCCCCCCCCGAAATATTTTCCAGGCGCATATCCCCCCCCCCAAAAAAAAAATTTCCTGGCTACGCGCCTGACTCCAAGAGACCCATGATTTCAAAGCTCGCCAAAGTGCGAGGAATTTTTAGGTTGGCGAAAGTAGGGCCGTTAAAATAGGAATCAACTCTTTCTTGAACCATAAAGCACATCTTTGGAATCCAAATCCATCTTAAAATCACCTACTGATCCTACTGTTTTAAAATCTTTACCTGGCATATTCGAACTATACGCATATTCCAATTATATCTCGTAGACATTTTAAATACTTTTTGGAGTGAGCATCATAATCCATGAGCGTATCGTGTTTTCCTTCTCTGGGTGGAATTCTGCTCCGGTGGTTCACGAAATCGTCGGTTGTTAGCTGTCAACTGTATAATGTTTATATTTCTTCCTGCTAATTTACGACTATTTAATTTTATATCACTGTTCTGTGAAATAATTATTATATGGGAATATCTTTAAATTATTGTTATTTTAATTAAATGTGCTACCAACCCCATATTACAGGGGTTTGCAGTTCGCTACTGAGTATTAACATAAGAATATTAAGGCTCCGGCACCTTTTTTTGCCAGAAATTGCCGCTAGCCCTGGAGCAATTAAATGTTTTCTCATTGAAAAATTTCTTTCATTAATTTCCAAAAAGATACACTTTTTGTATATAACCCGCATACAAAATATCCCCAATCGGTAAAATGTGCTCCATATTCTGATGAAGTGATGTACAAAATTTGAGAATTATATCCTGAAAAGTGTCAAAGGTATGAAGATAATAAGTACTGACTTAAACTAATTTTCAGTAGCTTTTGAAAGGAAAAAAATCACAATCATATTTTAAGGGTCATACAGATATTATGAAAGAATATTTTACATTCAAATTCAAGTATAGACCCCAGTCACCTTTGTTTATAGATATCCCTTAAGACGTTATATGATGAAAGGCTGAAATTTTGTACATCACCTCATTTGTGCATGGGGTACATTTTATTTTCTAGGAATTTTTTTGTAAGGTAGTTCTAAGAAATTTTAAAAAGTGTAACTCTGTGAAAATTAACAAGAGGCATTTTCTCTTAACATAGTCTTTTTTTTAACCTTATTTTAAACATTTATTCAATTCACACTGCCTAATTATCTTTAATAGATAAAGAATTAAAGCATGTTATCACTTTCTAGGGGCACTGTACGTGTGTGTGTGTCTATACAATTTATAAACACTAATATTTTTACTTCCTTGTATGACGTACAAAGAAATAATGTGATCGCAAAAAGAATTCGGTATCCAGATTTTGACTACCTCTAAATTTACTGAGTTTTTGCTTGACATCTCATTGTACACATGTATGTATGTTCATATAAATTCATGTACAAGCATTCTGACTGACAGCTAGACCATTTTGATCAGTGTTTCCTGGCGCCTGTACGCAGTAGCGGATTCAGGGGAGGGGCTTGGGGGCTTCAGCCCCCCCCCCCCAAAAGAGATTGCTAGAGAATAACATTCTGCTTCATTATGCACTTTGAATATGTAAAGTGATCTTTTTTAATCACTTAGCCGCTCCCAAACAAATGTAAAAATCCTTCTTACATTTGTTTAGACTAAAATTTTGCTTTATTGTATATTTTCTTTGGGTGAAATAAGCTTTTATCAAAATTTAGCCCCTCCCAAAAGAGAATTTCTGGATCCGCCACTGCCTGTACGTACGTGTGTATGTAGGTAACTCACATATCTTAAAAAGTACGAGTCGTACAAAGTTGAAATTTTATATTTAGGATTGTTGTAACATCTACATCCATACATTATGCTTTATGGGCAGAAATTCATTAAAGTGTAATTTAGAGATATTAAGTTATTTCAAATAAATCAAAAGTGATATATGTTGTTAAGGATTACAAAATGAATCTTGCCATCAAAAATGGTAACTTTTTCATTTACAGTTCTACAGGAGCATTCAGAAAAATTCCAACAAATTACAGCCAATGGCAGTTTTAGAAACATTCATTCATTTCAAGCAGAATGACATCTTACCATATGGTTGGATAATGGTCCGGTGACGTTCAGCCACCTCCCTCAAAAACTGCATTAAATGTCACCAAACTTGGCAACTTTTGGTGTATATATGTATATATTTAATTTGCATATCTCAAGAACTATTAGTCGTAGATTGCTGAGATTTTATATATAAGATTGTTTTAACATCTAGTTGTACACCTAGATTTTTTATTCCAATCTACTGGAGAGTTTATTTACAGGACCACCCAAAAGAATTTTGGTACTTACATGTATCCTTGCAGTCTGCCAAGATGAGCGATTTTTCGCTTTGATAAATCCAGGGTGCTGGAAATCATGATGGTTCCGAATACAATTGGCCAGGGGCGTAGCCAAGGGGGGGTTATGGGGGTCATAACCCCCCCACCCATGAGGAATTTTTTGTCATACAAAATGTATGTTCTTCACTACATTATCACACACGCGTATACATATATATGAGTTTTAGTAGTCGTAACACCCCCCCCCAATCAAAAATTTCTGGCTACGCCCCTGCAATTGGCTACAGTTTGCCAGCACATTTTCCGAAAAAATAATTTGGCACGAATGTCTATCAGGATAATATGAACTACCAGAATTCCGATACATTAATGTCTATAGACATCTTCAAATAGTGACGTAGCCAGAAATTTTTCATGGGAGGGGCTACTATTGTAACTCACATATATGTATACATGTGTGTGGTGAGGGAGTGAAAAATATACATTTTGTATTGCAAAAATTTCAGGGTGTGTGTGTTCTGATCCCTTATTACCCCCCCCCTCCCCTGGCTATGCCACTGTCTTCAATATATTATGTCTGTAGTCGTTCATTGTTTGGTCCATGCACAGAATCTCGCTATTTGTCATCCACCGTGTTGAGTTTTGCCAAAATATCGCTAATTTAACACCAAAAATAACTATGCATTTTGCATGACTCTAAAACTTTTAGCCGTAGAATGTTGAAATTTTGTATTTAGAACTATTGTAACATCTAACTGTGCTTTTGATTGCTGTGGACTGAGTAATTTATTTACAGGGTCACCCAAAAGACTTAAAATATATTAAGGGTCTATAGATACCTTCATTTCATTAAAAATCTGTGATGAATAACTGTTTCAGCTGTGACTGAAATCTCGCTATCGCAAGCTTATTGGCTTTTGTCAAAATATTGCCCAATTAAGTGAAACAAATCTTTAAAATTGAACTCAGCTTGGCGGTAAACTTTAGAATTGCAGTATTTTGTCTCTTTCAAATGAAATAAGTTTAGATGAAGTGCCCCGAAAATATTTCTGGTTTAATAGAGGTACAAGGAAGTCATGTGGTGTCCATATCAGATTTACTAGTTCAATGATTTGATTAAAAAAAACAATCATAATAAAAGGAGTAGTATACAGAGTTTTACAGTTATTCTTCCATGATGATTGTATGTAAGAGATTTTTTTTTCAACATCGTAAATTACAGTGTTACTTGAAAATATGTTTTCACATAATTTACACAGGAACCAGACTACATGCAAGCGATAGATATTAAAAAAATCAGATGTCAGTCAGCCAATTTAAATTACTTTAGAAGTTATTTACAAAAAAATTGAACGGGAAAAAAAAGCATCATATTTGACTGCATAAAATGATTTAGGTTCTTGAATCTAAACAGCAGGTAAGAACAGTATTCGTAGAAAAATTGCTACTGGTGTATTATCTCGGCACTCAAACAAGACAGGCGATTTCTCGCCAAGATAAATGCCAATCACATGAAATTATTAATGGTTTCAAATACGATTGGCAACAGTTTCCAGCACATTTGATGAAAAAATACTTTGTTGGAAATGACCACTGCAATAATACGTAAGTATCAAAAAATCTTCAGAATAAGTTAAAATTTTTTATTTGGGAATACCTTATTCCCCCGTAGACGATATATATTTCGGTTACACATAAACACATAACCATCATCAGTCGTTTCTGGATCTCACACTAATGGCGGCTTCCTCTTCAATCTCTTCTCTCTTCTTCCGGAACTTTCGATGAATGACGTCATCCCATGATCGGTTCATCGTTCATCGAAAAGTTTTTATTATGTCTAGCCGATACCGGGCTTTTTAAGTATTTTATACCTTGTGTTTCGACAAGTTTATACTCTACGCTTTTGGTCTTCACCTACGTGCTTTCAAGTAAAGTTTTTATTATGTCTAACCGATCATGGGATGACGTCATTCATCGAAAGTTCCGGAAGAAGAGAGAAAAGATTGAAGAGGAAGCCGCCATTAGTGTGAGATCCAGAAACGACTGATGATGGTTATGTGTTTATGTGTAACTGAAATATATATCGTCTACGGGGGTATAAGGTATTCCTAAATAAAAAATTTTAACTGATTAATCCGCCGTATTAAATAATGTTTTATAAGTTTTTATTTTTCTTCAGAATAATTTCTAATCCTAATATCAGCTCCACGCAGAACAGAGTGGAAATAGTTTTAGGTAAAAGAATAAGGATTTATTTTAACGAAGTACAGTTTAACCATTCAATCATCTGTCCATGGACACGGGAACAACAACAGTATAACCTTGATTTCACGAAGTCAAAGAAACAACAGAAAGAATTGAGATAAGAAGGTGAAATGAAAGAGGGTGTCAGTTTAATAGAAAAAACACATTTATTCAAGAGATATTTAAGAAACAATGTATAAATTGACTTTTTAATCAAAATATGTTTTTAAAAAATTATTAACAAACCAATTCTTTCGTGTTTTCTATTGAATTTATTCTTATGCATTTTTATATTGCACATTTAATAACAGAATCCACACCAGAAAGTGTTATCCATAGAAAGCATGCACTAAAATTCATGTCAATCTAAGGATAAACCTATCTAGTCATAGTTATAGCTTCAAATTACATTGGAGACAAATTATCCATATATTTAAAAATCATGAAAAAATATCAGAATCCTAAACTAGAAACAATATGTAATTTTGCAATTAGAGTTTAATTAGTTGCTGATAGCTTTAAAATTTCTTCCATATTTCTAAATAAATAATGTACATTATTTCGTGCACAGTCGTGGATTGTTGTCTAAACTGAAACGCCTGTTGCTTGCTATTCTGCAGTTTGTTTACATTTTTCACAGTGGGGCTGCGTTCGTAATCCGAAAACCTAATGAACCTCCTCAGATTACACGTAGTTTATACAGATTACTGAGATTGCTAAATAATACATTTAGGTAAAGAAATAGCATGCGCAGAACGATGCGCGAGGCTGTCACTAAGCTGACGTCAGAGATACGTCACGTCGAAATGCTCTATATACCTGCTCTTCCACATTATATTTTATTTATTATTATTATAATTATTTTTTTTTTTGTCTTTAGTCTTAAAGTTGGTTAGTTAAAACAAAAACAAATATGGAAAGAGAAAAACATTTAACGCCGTTTTTCAGCACCACCAGAGCCTGATTATAACCAACAAGGGCCCCAGGAATTGATGAATTTGGGGGGGAGGGGGGATCTATGAAATTTGTTTTATTTTTCATAAAATTTTGATATAAAGAAGGATGTTTCAGAACAAGATTTGAAATTGGGGGCCCTGGGCAAAGTCCCGATTTGCCCGTGCGATAATAAGGACCTGAGTACCACAAAAAATTACATAAAAATCAATGTCTTTTCAGTATCAGTATCATTTTTCAGTACTACAAAAAATTTCATAAAAAAGCATAAAGGAAAAAAAAATATTAATTCAATAAATACACGCATATTCAGTGATTGACTCTTTTGCAAGCTTTCACATATCAGGAAAAATATAATATTTCTTTAATTTTGAAAAATTTTGTATTTTAAAAAAAAAACAGACTTTGAATTGAAAATATTTGTTTTTGTATAAGTTTTGCAGACTTATGCCAAAAATATCTATTCATTTGTGTATCTCTTATATATAATAAAATCCCCTCCCCCATCCTAATTAAATTAATAAACAGAAAAATATTATTCATAAAACTGTTATTATTTTTTTAAAAATGGACAATTTCAAAGTATTATGCTGCTGTTTCAATTTGATTATTGGGCCGTATTTTAAAGTGTTCATATTAGCATTATACTACTACTAACATGTACAAAAGGTTTTCTATTTACACAGTGTTACTTTTTATGTTATACATTTATAAGGGGCCATATTAAAGAAATATTATGGTGATGTTGTATTGATGCTGTTTGGAGCTTTAAATAACGTTTAATTTTTCTTCCCGAGCGATACATTTCTTTTTCTGGCTTCTGGATATCCACTGTCACATCCAGGTGCAAAGCAGTGACTCGCTCGACCCATATTCTATCAAAATAATTTATTTTATTAAAAATATATAGCTCGTTCACAATCAAATCAACGCTAAATCCCTATTGAAGCGGTCCGCTGCGCCTCCTGCCGGTGAAAATGGATCCTGGTCCGTTTTCCCACCTGATCGCCCATTCCCGATGACTCTCCTTGGAGCTTCATGGTTTAGACAGCAATCCATGACTGTGCACGAAAAAATGTACATTATTTATTTAGAAATATGGAAGAAATTTTAAAGCTGTCAGCAACTAATTAAACTCTAATTGCAAAATTAGATATTGTTTCTAGTTTAGGATTGTGATATTTTTTCATGATTTTTAAATATATGGATAATTTGTCTCCAATGTAATTTGAGGCTATGACTATGACTAGATAGGTTTATCCTTAGATTGACATGAATTTTAGTGCATGCTTTCTGTGGATAACACTTTCTGGTGCGGTTTCTGTTATTAAATGTGCATATAAAATGCATTAGAATAAATCAATTAAAAACATGAAAGAATTGGTTTTTTAATTATTTTTTAAAAACATATTTTGATTAAAAAGTCAATTTATACATTGTTTACAGAACTAGTTTTGTACCAGTGGTTGGTTTATTAAAAAAATAATAATAAATAAATAAAACAGGAAGTTTCTTATGTTGAAACTGGCATGTGAAGTGTTAATGTATGATTACTTATTGTTGCTTATGCAAAAAAAAAAAAAAAAAAAAAAAAAAACTATAGAGTCTACTTTTTCAAAATCACTAAACTTGGCTACCAGCCATTTTATTCTTTTGCAGTATTCTAAATTAGGTATGGAGTGGAACTTAAATATCTTGAATAAATGTGTTTTTACTATTAAACTGACACCCTCTTTTATTTCACCTTCTTATCTCAATTCTTTCTGTTGTTTCTTTGACTTCGTGAAATCAAGGTTATACTGTTGTTGTTCTCGTGTCCATGGACAGATGATTAAATGGTTAAACTGTACTTCGTTAAAATAAATCCTTATTCTTTTACCTAAAACTATTTCCACTCTGTTCTGCGTGGAGCTGATATTAGGATTAGAAATTATTCTGAAGATTTTTAGATTTTTTGATACTTACGTATTATCCCGGTGGTCATTTCCGACAAAGTATTTTTTCATCAAATGTGCTGGAAACTGTTACCAATCGTATTCGAAACCATTAATAATTTCATGTGATCGGCATTTATCTTGGCGAGAAATCGCTTGTCTTGTTTGAGTGCCAGGTTAATACGCCAGTAGCAATTTTTCTATGAATACTGTTCTTACCTGCTGTTTAGATTCAAGAACCTAAATCATTTTATGCAGTCAAATATGATACCTTTTTTTTCCTTTCAATTTTTTTGTAAATAACTTCTAAAAAAATTTAAATTGGCTGACTGACATCTGATTTTTTTAATATCTATCGCTTGCAAGTAGTCTGGTTCCTGTGTAAATTATGTGAAAACATATTTTCAAGTAACACTGTAATTTACGATGTTGAAAAAAAATTCTCTTACATACAATCATCATGGAAGAATATAACTGTAAAAATCTATATACTACTCCTTTTATTATGATTGTTTTTTTTTTTAATCAAATCATTGAACTAATAAATTTGATATGGACACCACATGTCTTCCTTGTAACTCTATTAAACCAGAAATATTTTCGGGGCACTTCATCTAAACTTATTTCATATGAAAGAGACAAAATACTGCAATTCTAAAGTTTACAGCCAAGCTGAGTTCAATTTTAAAGATTTTTTTCACTTAATTGGGCAATATTTTGACAAAAGACAATAAGCTTGCGATAGCGAGATTTCAGTCACAGCTGAAACAGTTATTCGTCACAGATTTTTAATGAAATGAAGGTATCTATAGACCCTTAATATATTTTAAGTCTTTTGGGTGACCCTGTAAATAAATTACTTAGCCCATAGCAATCAAAAGCACAGTTAGATGTTACAATAGTTCTAAATACAAAATTTCAACATTCTACGGTTAAAAGTTTTAGAGTCAGGTGTTAAATTAGAGATATTTTGGATGATAAACACGGTGGATGACAAATAGCGAGATTCTGTGCATGGACCAAACAATGAACGACTACAGATATAATATATTGAAGACAGTGGCGTAGCCGGGGGGGGGGGGAATAAGAAATTCACAACACACACACACACCCTGAAATTTTTGCAATACAAAATGTATATTCTTCACTCCCTCACCACACACATGTATACATATATGTGAGTTACAACCCCTCCCATGAAAAATTTCTGGCTACGCCACTATTTGAAGATGTCTATAGACATTAATGTATTGGAATTCTGGTAGTTGCATATTATCCTGATAGACATTCGTGCCATATTATTTTTTCGGAAAATGTGCGGGCAAACTGTAGCCAATTGTATTCGGAACCATCATGATTTCATGCAACCTGGATTTATCAAAGCGAAAAATCACTCGATTTGGCAGACTGCAAGGATACATGCACGTACCAAAATTCTTTTGGGTGGTCCTGTAAATAAACTCTCCAGTAGATTGGAATAAAAAATCTAGGTGTACAACTAGATGTTACAACAATCTTATATATAAAATCTCAGCAATCTACGACTAATAGTTTTTGAGATATGCAAATTAAATATATACATATATACACCAAAAGTTGCCAAGTTTGGTGACTTTTAATGCAGTTTTTGAGGGAGGTGGCTGAACGTCACCGGACCATTATCCAACCATATGGTAAGATGTTATTCTGCTTGAAATGAATGAATGTTTCTAAAACTGCCATTGGCTGTAATTTGTTGGAATTTTTCTGAGTGCTCCTGTAGAACTGTAAATGATAAAGATACCATTTTTGATGGCAAGATTCATTTTGTAATCCTTAACAACATATATCACTTTTGATTCATTTGAAATAACTTAATATCTCTAAATTACACTTTAATGAATTTCTGCCCATAAAGCATAATGTATGGATGTAGATGTTACAACAATCCTAAATATAAAATTTCAACATTGTACGACTCATAGTTTTTAAGATATGTGAGTTACCTACATACACACTACGTACAGGCGCCAGAAACACTGATCAAAATGGTCTAGCTGTCAGTCAGAATGCTTGTACATGAATTTATATGAACATACATACATGTGTACAATGAGATGTCAAGCAAAAACTCAGTAAATTTAGAGGTAGTCAAAATCTGGATACCGAATTCTTTTTGCGATCACATTATTTCTTTGTACGTCATACAAGGAAGTAAAAATATTAGTGTTTATAAATTGTATAGACACACACACACGTACAGTGCCCCTAAAAAGTGATAACATGCTTTAATTCTTTATCTATTAAAGATAATTAGGTAGTGTGAATTGTGAGTTAAATAAATGTTTAAAATAAGGTTAAAAAAAGGACTACGTTAAGAAAAAATTCCTCTCGTTAATTTTCAAAGAGTTATACTTTTTAAAATTTCTTAGAACTACCTTACAAAAAAATTCCTAGAAAATAAAATGTACCCATGCACATAGAGGTGATGACAAAATGTAGCCTCCATATAGACTCATTCCCTGTTCGCATACTTCTGTTACTGAAAATTTCATATATTGTAGTTTAGCCCCTAGTGGTGAAATGTTTTGGATTAGTGCATATAGAGCATTTCGACGTGACGTGTCTCTGACGTCAGCTGAGTGACAGCTTCGCGCATTGTTCTGCGCATGCTATTTCTTTACCTAAATGTATAATTTAGCAATCTCAGTAATCCGTATAAACTACGTGTAATCTGAGGAGGTTCATTGGGTTTTTGGATTACGAACGCAGCCCCACTGTGAAGAATGTAAACAAACTGCAGAATTGCAAGCAACAGGCGTTTCAGTTTAGACAGCAATCCACGACTGTGCACGAAAGAATGTAAATTATTTATTTAGAAATATGGAAGAAATTTTAAAGCTGTCCTCAAATAATTAAACTCTAATTGCAAAATTAGATATTGTTTCTAGTTTAGGATTGTGATATTTTTTCATGATTTTTAACTATATGGATAATTTGTCTCCAATGTAGTTTGAAGCTATGACTAGATAGGTTTATCCTTAGATTGACATGAATTTTAGTGCATGCTTTCTATGGATAGCACTTTCTGGTGTGGATTCTGTTATTAAATGTGCATATAAAATGCATAAGAATAAATCAATAGAAAACATGAAAGAATTGGTTTGTTAATTATTTTTTAAAAACATATTTTGATTAAAAAGTCAATTTATACATTGTTTACAGAACTAGTTTTGTACGAGTGGTCGGTTTATTAAAATAATAATAATAAATAAATAAAACAGGAAGTTTGTGATGTGTTAATGTATGATTACTTATTGTTGCTTATGCTAAAAAACTATAGAATCTACTTTTTTAAAATCACTAAACTTGGCTACCAGCCTTTTTATTCTTTTGCAGTATTCTAAATTAGGTATGGAGTGGAACTTAAATATCTTGAATAAATGTGTTTTTTCTATTAAACTGACACCCTCTTTCATTTCACCTTCTTATCTCAATTCTTTCTGTTGTTTCTTTGACTTCGTGAAATCAAGGTTATACTGTTGTTGTTCTCGTGTCCATGGACAGATGATTAAATGGTTAAACTGTACTTCGTTAAAATAAATCCTTATTCTTTTACCTAAAACTATTTCCACTCTGTTCTGCGTGGAGCTGATATTAGGATTAGAAATTATTATGAAGATTTTTAGATTTTTTGATACTTACGTATTATTGCAGTGGTCATTTCCAACAAAGTATTTTTTCATCAAATGTGCTGGAAACTGTTGCCAATCGTATTTGAAACCATTAATAATTTCATGTGATTGGCATTTATCTTGGCGAGAAATCGAAATCGCCTGTCTTGTTTGAGTGCCGGGATAATACGCCAGTAGCAATTTTTCTATGAATACTGTTCTTACCTGCTGTTTAGATTCAAGAACCTAAATCATTTTATGCAGTCAAATATGATGTTTTTTTTTTTCTTTCAATTTTTTTGTAAATAACTTCTAAAGTAATTTAAATTGGCTGACTGACATCTGATTTTTTTAATATCTATCGCTTGCATGTAGTCTGGTTCCTGTGTAAATTATGTGAAAACATATTTTCAAGTAACACTGTAATTTACGATGTTGAAAAAAAAATCTCTTACATACAATCATCATGGAAGAATATAACTGTAAAACTCTATATACTACTCCTTTTATTATGATTGTTTTTTTTAATCAAATCATTGAACTAATAAATCTGATATGGACACCACATGACTTCCTTGTACCTCTATTAAACCTGAAATATTTTCGGGGCACTTCATCTAAACTTATTTCATTTGAAAGAGACAAAATACTGCAATTCTAAAGTTTACCGCCAAGCTGAGTTCAATTTTAAAGATTTGTTTCACTTAATTGGGCAATATTTTGACAAAAGCCAATAAGCTTGCGATAGCGAGATTTCAGTCACAGCTGTAACAGTTATTCATCACAGATTTTTAATGAAATGAAGGTATCTATAGACCCTTAATATATTTTAAGTCTTTTGGGTGACCCTGTAAATAAATTACTCAGTCCACAGCAATCAAAAGCACAGTTAGATGTTACAATAGTTCTAAATACAAAATTTCAACATTCTACGGCTAAAAGTTTTAGAGTCATGCAAAATGCATAGTTTTTTTTGGTGTTAAATTAGCGATATTTTGGCAAAACTCAACACGGTGGATGACAAATAACGAGATTCTGTGCATGGACCAAACAATGAACGACTACAGACATAATATATTGAAGACAGTGGCGTAGCCAGGGGAGGGGGGGGGTAATAAGGGATCACAACACACACACCCTGAAATTTTTGCAATACAAAATGTATATTCTTCACTCCCTCACCACACACATGTATACATATATGTGAGTTACAATAGTAACCCCTCCCATGAAAAATTTCTGGCTACGTCACTATTTGAAGATGTCTATAGACATTAATGTATTGGAATTCTGGTAGTTGCATATTATCCTGATAGACATTCGTGCCAAAATTATTTTTTCGGAAAATGTGCTGGCAAACTGTAGCCAATTGCAGGGGCGTAGCCAGAAATTTTTGATTGGGGGGGGGGGGGAGTTACGACTACTAAAACTCATATATATGTATACGCGTGTGTGATAATGTAGTGAAGAATATACATTTTGTATGGCAAAAAATTCCCCATGGGGGGGTTATGACCCCCATAACCCCCCCCCCTTGGCTACGCCCCTGGCCAATTGTATTCGGAACCATCATGATTTCCTGCAACCTGGATTTATCAAAGCGAAAAATCGCTCATCTTGGCAGACTGCAAGGATACATGCAAGTACCAAAATTCTTTTGGGTGGTCCTGTAAATAAACTCTCCAGTAGATTGGAATAAAAAATCTAGGTGTACAACTAGATGTTACAACGATCTTATATATAAAATCTCAGCAATCTACGACTAATAGTTTTTGAGATATGCAAATTAAATATATACATATATATACCAAAAGTTGCCAAGTTTGGTGACTTTTAACGCAGTTTTTGAGGGAGGTGGCTGAACGTCACCGGACCATTATCCAACCATATGGTAAGATGTTATTCTGCTTGAAATGAATGAATGTTTCTAAAATTGCCATTGGCTGTAATTTGTTGGAATTTTTCTGAGTGCTCCTGTAGAACTGTAAATGATAAAGATACCATTTTTGATGGCAAGATTCATTTTGTAATCCTTAACAACATATATCATTTTTGATTTATTTGAAATAACTTAATATCTCTAAATTACACTTTAATGAATTTCTGCCCATAAAATATAATGTATGGATGTAGATGTTACAACAATCCTAAATATAAAATTTCAACATTGTACGACTCGTACTTTTTAAGATATGTGAGTTACCTACATACACACGTACGTACAGGCAGTGGCGGATCCAGAAATTCTCTTTTGGGAGGGGCTAAATTTTGATAAAAGCTTATTTCACCCAAAGAAAATATACAATAAAGCAAAATTTTAGTCTAAACAAATGTAAAAAGGATTTTTACATTTGTTTGGGAGGGGCTAAGTGATTAAAAAAGATCACTTTACATATTCAAAGTGCATAATGAAGCAGAATGTTACTCTCTAGCAATCTCTTTTGGGGGGGGGGTGAAGCCCCCAAGTCCCTCCCCTGAATCCGCTACTGCGTACAGGCGCCAGGAAACACTGATCAAAATGGTCTAGCTGTCAGTCAGAATGCTTGTACATGAATTTATATGAACATACATACATGTGTACAATGAGATGTCAAGCAAAAACTCAGTAAATTTAGAGGTAGTCAAAATCTGGATACCGAATTCTTTTTGCGATCACATTATTTCTTTGTACGTCATACAAGGAAGTAAAAATATTAGTGTTTATAAATTGTATAGACACACACACACGTACAGTGCCCCTAGAAAGTGATAACATGCTTTAATTCTTTATCTATTAAAGATAATTAGGCAGTGTGAATTGAATAAATGTTTAAAATAAGGTTAAAAAAAAAGACTATGTTAAGAGAAAATGCCTCTTGTTAATTTTCACAGAGTTACACTTTTTAAAATTTCTTAGAACTACCTTACAAAAAAATTCCTAGAAAATAAAATGTACCCCATGCACAAATGAGGTGATGTACAAAATTTCAGCCTTTCATCATATAACGTCTTAAGGGATATCTATAAACAAAGGTGACTGGGGTCTATACTTGAATTTGAATGTAAAATATTCTTTCATAATATCTGTATGACCCTTAAAATGTGATTGTGATTTTTTTCCTTTCAAGAGCTACTGAAAATTAGTTTAAGTCAGTACTTATTATCTTCATACCTTTGACACTTTTCAGGATATAATTATCAAATTTTGTCCATCACCTCATCAGAATATGGAGCACATTTTACCGATTGGAGATATTTTTGTATGCGGGTTATATACAAAAAGTGTATCTTTTTGGAAATTAATGAAAGAAATTTTTCAATGAGAAAACATTTAATTGCTCCAGGGCTAGCAGCAATTTCTGGCAAAAAAAGGTGCCGGAGCCTTAATATTCTTATGTTAATACTCAGTAGCGAACTGCAAACCCCTGTAATATGGGGTTGGTAGCACATTTAATTAAAATAACAATAATTTAAAGATTTTCCCATATAATAATTATTTCACAGAACAGTGATATAAAATTAAATAGTCGGAAATTAGCAGGAAGAAATATAAACATTATACAGAAAACACCCAAATTCTGGTGGTCTCAGGACTCTCAAATCTGGTTGAGGTGAAGCGAATATGATTTGTCGTGTCTGCTAAAATCAGTTTGTGCTTGAAAAGGGGAAAATTTATGAATTAATGTATACTAGTGATGGGCTTCGGAGCAAAGTATTCATGAGCTTTGCCTAATATGTAAAAATTCACCCAGAAAAAAGAAATACAGGGTCAGAGTTCCAGCTTTTGATTTCTGTTCTGATTCTAACTTGAAACAAAATTCAAAAATGTAATTGTAGAATTGTTTAGTACAGTTTTATGAGCTAACATTGCGAAACATGTTTTCCATCTTATAATAAAAAGGCAGAAGCTTTATGGAATTATAAATTTACATTTTGCACTCATGTTTACTGTCAATTTAAATAATTATGCAACTAAGTAAAGAACACATTAATTGGTCTACGTCTTTAATTTAGTTGATTTATTGGATTATTTTTTTAATTCATATTCATACGTATTAGATTAATTACATGTACAAATATGTTATGCGATGCATATGTTACACTTCTTTATTAATGGGATAACTGGTCTTATTTTACAGGCATTTACATATTTAAAAGAACACTATGATAAATAATAACGAGCAGTACATTTATTTTTTATAAAAGAAAAAAAAACAATCTGAATATATCGTAATAGGAATTTAAATAAACACTTTTTTAATATAAATATTAATGGAATTTGATGTTTTCTAGGGCATACAGAATATCCGATGAATTATAATTCAAAAACAAAACTTTATTATTGCATAAATCTCACAACGTAAGAAAATTTCGCATGCACAACAATGATCTTTGTAAACAAACAGTAATCCGAATGACCTGCCGAATCTTAAAATAAACATTGTGTTTATTCCCGTACATAATGTTGTCTTTCCGAACGCAGTACCAGCGGAAAAAGTCCCTTGAAATATCATTAAAATATTATATGTTAAGCTTTTTAAAATATTAAACGCCACCTGGGACACAAAAGTCGAAGGTCTGATTAACAAATTCCATCCATTACAATCATCCAAAAAATTAAATTTAATACTTTTTTTGAATGTTGAAAATCGGGTTTTTCCCATTGAAATACATTACGAGAACCCCAAGCTGTCACGCAAGACGGCGACCGGTCGCAGAGAGTAGGGGTTCGTCGAAATGCTCTATTATTTTTTCGAAAAACACGTAGCTTGAAAGAAAAATGTGAAATTTTTTATTATTCATGACATGAATAATTTATTATTAAAAACTACATTTTATACGAGAAATTAACATAAGAAATTTGGCTTGTACTCTAATCCGGCGGTGAAAACCCGGTATCAAATTCAGGCGCGTAGCCAGGAAAATTTTTCGGGGGGGGGATATGAACTTATATGTGTATAAATAGACGGAATTTCATCACTAATCCAAACATTTCGGGGGGGGGATATATCCCGATATCCCCCCCCCCTGGCTACACCCCTGATCAAATTTGAAACTTAAGGCATTTAAAGGTTAAGGGATATCTATAAACAAAGGTGACTGAAGTCTATACTTGAATTTGAATGTAAAATATTCTTTCATAATATCTGTATGACCCTTAAAATGTGATTGTGATTTTTTTCCTTTGAAGAGCTACTGAAAATTGGTTTAAGTCGGTACTCATTATCTTCATACCTTTGACATTTTTCAGGATATAATTCTCAAATTTTGTACATCACCTCATCAGAATATGGCGCACATTTTACCGATTGGGGATATTTTTGTATGTGGGTTATATACAAAATGTGTAACTTTTTGGAAATTACTGAAAGAAAATTTTCAATGAGAAAACATTTAATTGCTCCAGGACTAGCGGCAATTACTAGCAAAACAATGTTCCGGAGCCTTAATATTCTTATGTTAATACTCAGTAGCGAACTGCAAATCCCTGCAATATGGGGTTGGTAGCACATTTAATTAAAATAACGATAATTTAAAGATTTCCCCATATAATAATTATTTCACAGAACAGTGATATAAAATTAAATAGTCGGTAATTAGCAGGAAGAAATATAAACATTATACAGAAACCACCCAAATTCTGGTGGTCTCAGGACACTCAAATCTGGTCAAGGTGAAGCAAATATGATTTGTCTTGTCTGCTAAAATCAGTTTGTGCTTGAAAAGGGGAAAATTTATGAATTAATGTATACTAGTGTTGGGCTTCGGAGCAAAGCATTCGTGAGCTTTGCTGGGTTTTGCCTAATATGTAAAAATTCACCCAGAAAAAAGAAATACAGGGTCAGAGTTCCAGCTTTTGATTTCTGTTCAGATTCTAACTTGAAACAAAATTCAAAAATGTAATTGTAGAATTGTTTAACACAGTTTTATGAGCTAACATTGCGAAACAGAAATGTTTTCCATCTTATAATAAAAAGGCAGAAGCTTTATGGAATTATAAATTTACATTTTGCACTCATGTTTACTGTCAATTTAAATAATTATGCAACTAAGTAAAGATTACATTAATTGGTCTACGTCTTTAATTCAGTTGATTTATTGGATTATTTTTTTAATTCATATTCAGACGTATTAGATTAATTACATGTACAAATATGTTATGCGATGCATATGTTACACTTTTTTATTAATGGGATAACTGGCCTTATTTTACAGGCATTTACATATTTAAAAGAACACTATGATAAATAATAACAAGCAGTACATTTATTTTTGATAAAAGAAAAAAAAACAATCTGAATATATCGTAATAGGAATTTAAATAAACACTTCTTTAATATAAATATTAATGGAATTTGATGTTTTCTAGGGCATACAGAATATCCGATGAATTATAATTCAAAAACAAAACTTTATTCTTGCATAAATCTCACAACGTAAGAAAATTTCGCATGCACAACAATGATATTTGTAAACAAACAGTAATCCGAATAACCTGCCGAATCTTAAAACAAACATTGTGTTCATTCCCGTACATAATGTTGTCTATCCGAACGCAGTACCAACGGAAAAAGTCGCTTGAAATATCATTAAAATATTATATGTTAAACTTTTTAAAATATTAAACGCCACCTGGGACATAAAAGTCGAAGGTCTGATTAACAAATTCCATCCATTACAATCATCCAAAAAATTAAATTTAATACTTTTTTTGAATGTTGAAAATCGGGTTTTTCCCATTGAAATACATTACGAGAACCCCAAGCTGTCACGCAAGACGGCGACCTATCGCAGGGAGGAGGGGCCCGTCGAAATGCTCTATTAGTTTCAAACGAAGTAAACTGAGAATGAATTAGGTTCGTTGAGTTTTACTTTCTGCGCGTTGTTTTTGTTTAGAAATGGCGTCCGTTGTTATGGAATAGTAATGTTATGAAAAGTATTTTACGTTTTCTGAAGCTGCAAATATTAGTTTTTCGAGGAGGTAATTG